>PYST01000249.1:0-39758 GCA_003049485.1 Ophioceras dolichostomum
GGGTAATTATTGTAATACTTCTGGAAGTCTGGGTTGTGGTGAGCATAGTGCATGGTTTGAAGATAGGCGAGCTTGTCGATCACCGTCGCCATCCTAGCCCTGCTTCCCCCGTCATCACGGAGAGGCCGTCGCGATAGGTTGGCGTTCTCCACGAAAGACCTGACCAGCTGGATCATGGTGGATGAGAGGTCATGTCGACCGATGGACTTCACTGACGGCTTCAGTGGGGCTTTGATGTGCGTGATGAGCGTGGCATGCGCGTTCTTGTCAGGGCGCTTGAGCATCGGGCCGAGCTTCGAGAGAGCGGCCCTGATCCCGGCCGGGTCGGTCAGGTCGCCGAAGCTGAGGGCCTAAAACAAAGAGAGGCTTGCAGTTAGTCAAATACTAGGTAGTACTAAGGCGTGTTCCTTTTTGGCGAAGAGGAAGTCAGAAGTGCGGCGACAGATGGCGAAACTTACGACGATGCGATCGAAGAATGTGTTGACCGGATTGGGGCTGTCACGAACCTCCAGCGTGATGCTGATGGCGGATTCACCGGTGTCAATGCGCGAGATGAAATCCTGCATCTGCACTGAGACATAGTGATACAGGGCGCCGAGAACGTCCCTCTGAGCGGGGCCGGTGTGTGAGTTCATCACATCGGCCATATGCCAGCCCGAGAAAGGAGTCTGATGACGCCCCAGAGGCCAGCGGCAGGGGGGCTGCGGAAAGAGCGTGCTGCACGAATATCAGCTGTGTGCTAGTGGAAGGAGCTCGTTTTCTGCCCTTTGAGTTTATACATGCTGGGGTGCTGACATGTTGGGGACTGTGAATTTGGCGCATCTGTTGCCGAACGGCAGAAGGATGCCGTCGTCGTAGAACTGGTGGAGACCCATACGGACCTCTGGGGAACAGCATGCCAGTCGAAAGTCCAGCCATGCCGGGTCGGCGTTGATTGCCCTGTGACGGGTTTTGAGGGCACCCCGTCGGAATAGTTCTTGCGTCTCTCGGTTCCTCTCGTAAAACATGAGACAAGACCAGAGCCTCTCCCAGTGCTGCCGAGACAGCTTCAGGTGGACCACCGCGGAGCCCCTGCTAGCCACCGGCGGGATGTCTGGTACATCACCCATAGCCAATGAGGTTGCCACGCCGCATGCATTCAAGACCAGAGGGCGAACCTTCTCCTCAAGCCTCTTCATGTGGACCTCGGTCAAGAACGCAGAGTACCAGAGGTGCAAAGCGCAATCGACCGCGCCCAACGTATCATCCTCGGCGGTCAGCAGAAGGATGAGGATGATGGCGTTGCGCGCAACGACTGAGAAGCTCCTGTCTTGGATGGTTACTGATACACCGGCCTGGACGCTGGTGGGGAGCTTGGCCACTGAGACAAGTACATTCCTCACGTCTCCAGAGGCTGTCAGAAGTCGACGAACATGTCGTTAGTGTCCGCGTTCTCAGGCAGAAGGTTTCAGGCGAGCGACCGCACAGCAATGGGAGGTCTAAACTTTACCTGAGAACAGCGCCGCGAACTCGTCTTCCGCGGAAGAGAGACACAAATCGGCCTCCTCAGGTGCGATGTTGAAGAAATAGTCGCAGGCATGTCACCCCAAAGTGGTGACTGACCATCGGCGCTCTGGTACTTCGCGTCAAATAGTGCCTGGATATCCGTGAAATACATGCCCAGGTCTTCCGCTAAGCCGCACCACCTAAATTTCGGCCACCCCTAAATATCGGCCACCTGCATATAGATTCCCACAACATCAACCCTATCGCGGGACACCGCATTTCACCACATAAATGAGATCGCAAAACTCGGAAAAAATCGCAATGCATCAATCAACCATCAATGAAGCCATATACCGAAAGCGAGGTCGCCTGGGCGCTGGAGGCGGTCTCCCAAGGCCGCTCCGTCCGCAAGGCCGCTCTCGATTGGGGGGTACCCAGGTCAACCCTCCAGGAGCGGCTTTCTGGCCGCCTTCCGCAAGACCAAGCCCACAACGGTCAAAAACGCTTAGATCAGGTCCAGGAGCAGCGTTTGGAGGACTGGGTCCTTACGCAATCGGCTCTGGGATACCCTCCTACGCACCGCGAGTTGCGCTTCTTAGTCGAGAGGATCCTCAAGCGCCGGGGTGACTCTACACGGCTCGGGAAGCACTGGGTTTCCAATTTCCTTAACCGCCACCCTATTCTCAAGTCCCAAAGGGCTCGGAATATGGACTCTCAACGTATCAACGGTGCGTCCAGTGCGGTGATCAAAGAGTGGTGGCTGCGCCTCCACTTTCCAGAGGTCTCGATTATCAAACCGGAACACCGTTGGAATATGGACGAGGCCGGGGTTGTTGAAGGAGAGGGAAGCAGCGGGATCGTTGTAGGAGCGCGCGCAGCACGTGCTCTCCAAAGAAAAACGCTTGGAACACGAGGCTGGACGACCTTTATCGAGACTATCAACGCCACCGGCCGTTACCTCCCGCCCGTGGTTATCTTCAAAGGCGCAACGGTCCAACAACAGTGGTTCCCTACGGAAATGGCCAGCTTAAACGACTGGAAGTTCACCTCGACCCCTACCGGGCGGACCGACAACAAGGTCGGAGAGACGTGGTTGCAAGATGTTACAAGGGCTTGTGTGTAATAAGGGCTTGTGGTATTGCAAGGGATAATCTCTAAGGGCATCTAATGGAGGCTTAAGGATCTAGGATCCCCTCTGGATGAAGATATAATACAACTGCCCTTATATAGACCATCTTTCCTAGATGCCTGAGGCACCTTCTGGGCTTGACGTGGCCTATGGCCCACTCTGCTGCCTAGAAAGGCCCACTGTAGATTCCTCCGTGTGACACAAGAGGTCTTCCTACCGGCCACCACCCCGGCCGATCTCTCTGAGGCTAGGCTGTTGATACTTGACGGCCACGGTAGCCACGTAATACCCCTTTTTATGGCTCTTTGCGCAGAGAACAACATTTTTCTACTTTATTTGCCTGCCCATACCTCTCACGTTTTGCAACCTCTCGATCTGGGCGTGTTCAGCCCCCTCAAACGACGGTACCGCGATGCGATCGACCACCTAGGCCAATTCAACGGCTCTACCGTGGTTGGGAAGCGCCTATTCCTCCAAGCGTACCAAGAAGCACGGGGCAGGGCCCTTTCTCACAGCAATATTACGGCAGGGTTCAAAGCAACGGGCCTGTGGCCGATCAACATGGCCAAGCCCCTGACGAACAAGCTTCTACTGGAAAACAGCAACCTCGAGCCTTTTTCAAGCCACAAAAACGCTTCCCAGGCCAGGGCTAGGCCTCCTGGGACCTCCTCCTTCCTGGAGGATACCTCAGCGGTATTATGGAATACGCCTACCAAGGCCCGAGAGGTGGCCAGTCAAGCCCGGCAATTGACCGCCCTTTACGGGGGCAATTCTACGTCACGCCTGTTGTTCAACAAGCTCCAAAAAGCCATGGATCGCAAGGACTACGATTTGGCTACCATGGAACGCGAAAAGAAGCGTCTGGAGGCACGCGTTGAAGAGCTATTTCCGAGAAAGCGGAAGAAGGTCCGGCCCGACCCGAACGCGGTATTTGCGACCGTGCGGGACGTCAGGAAGGCCAGGGGAATTGTTGAAGCTATTCAGATTGAAGAGGACGACGAGGAGGATACTTCTGGAGAGAGCACAATTGAAAACGAGATCGTGGTGCGGCCATAATTGTATGCAGAGTTGATCTTCCCCTTTTTTTTGGGTGGCCGATATCTAGGGGTGGCCGAAATTTAGGTGGTGCGGCTTATAGCCGGCGGTGCGAAGTACTCCTCCAGCACGCGCGAGGCGCAAACTTTGTTGTGCTCCTAAGCATGCTCAGTCAGACACTGGACTCCGCAGTACTAATTTGAGAATCAACCAACAGCAGGTCAGAAACTGTTATGAATGGAACAACTGGTGAGCTCTTGCAGATATTTACCGCGACTAGGAAGCAGCTCTTGCATACGAGAATCCCGTTGCCGGTGCAAGGCTTCCTGTTTTCGCCCCCCGCATTGTTGGCGCAGGGCAGGTCTAGGGCCCCCGGTGTAGAATCACCCATCCCGTTCAAAATGGACGAGAAGTTGATGATTGGCAGCCGGAGAAAGCTCAGGGGATGGTAAAGAGCTATTTAGCTCGATAGATTTCTGGGGTGAGAGAGGGCAAAGTACTGCGGCGGAAACGATGGCGGTGCTTGTCAACTTCTGTGTGAAGAGTGAAGAAGAGTGATGTGGGTTAGCGGTGGGAAGGGAAAAGTGACGAGAGAGAGAGGGTGGGAGAGCAGATATTTATAGACGCTACACTAGCCTATACAAACGCGGTCAGGACGACGAAACGATCCTAGAGTCGACCGCAATCTCTGTTCGCATTGGTTCCCCAACCTAACGATTGCCTCAAAACCATCGTGGGGGTCGGTAGACAATCGGTTCGTCGTTTACACGTTCGTTGGCTGCCGGCTACTCCAGCAAACAGGCTGTCCCCTCTTTGGCGCCTCCCCAGCCAACCTGACTACCTAGACGAGGTGGCAATTGGACGCCTTGTATAGTATCCTTTTGACAGAGTCGTATCAAGCCATTTCTGTCCAACAGTACTACATTGACGGAATGCCCAACAAGGCCGCCAGAGGTACTCGTGGGCTATCGAGCGACCTGTTGCCGAACAGGCCCTTGAGTCCTGGCAACATGCTGGTACTAGTATCCGAAGTTCCCACGGAAGCCTAGATCCGGGCTGAGAGCGGCGGCTGTGAAGCAAAGCAAACAGGGTCAAAGGCAATATTTGATAGATACAAAGAACGGGGCAATGCCAGCAATTTGTGCCCCCCCCCCTCCCCCGCCTCTTGTGAAGCCCTACTTGAGGCACCAAGAACACAACCGCCTGAAAGCAAACGGTTTCTTCACACGACCGCTCTCAGGTTGGCTCGCGGGCGACTCAGGAACCTTCATCTCACTCGTTGCTACCCGTTTGCTGCACTGCTTCCCATTCTCAGCCCTGCTACTAGTACTGCTCCCAGGTTTGATGTCAGGCTCGGCGTTGTCTGGGCTTTCTCGTTGCTCGCTCTCGGGCGCGTCGTTCTCGGAGGCCCGTGCAGCAATCGGAGGGTCCTCAGTCTCCGTTTTGCTTTTGTTTGCCGCTACTCTCGCCTGACTTCTTGCGGCTAGTCTCTGGTTCTCCGTGAACTGGTTCTGTCTGAGGATTTCAGACAGGGCTCGGTCTCGAGGCGAACGCGGGGTGGCGTCGAGTTAGCGGACGCCGGAATGGATGTCGATCGGTGAAATGCCACGGGGGGAGCCCTACCTATGCGGTCGATTTCGTTTGGTGGCGAGATCATGTTCTCGTAAGAGAGTTTGGTATCTCCTTGGGGTTTCGTTGAGCAGTTCAAGAATTTGGCTTCTCGCATTTCCAGTCGTGTCGGGCACTAGAGTTGATGGAGATTTCATGAAGCCAACAAAAGAACAAAAAAGAAGAAAAAGGGCCTCCGAATCTCGGAGGCCTCTCCACTAGCGTTGCGATGTGATGTTCAGCTCCTCAGCCACCAGTCACAGACCAGCGAATGAGGGATGTTAAAACGAAGCCATTCAGCTGCACTTCACCCCTCCATCACCCCTCCATCGATGCAGCAGGGCACCTTTAATCACGCTAGATAAAAGCCAGGAGCCCCAGAACATGAAGCCCAGGAAAGATTTGCTTTTTTTGCGGCTGCAAAGCTAACGGAAGAACAGACCTTCCGGAGTCTGATGGCCTCGTATCCTCCCACTTATTCGGATGAGTCGCAGCCGACTACCAACCATGCGACGGGCTACAGGAGGCTGGCCGACTTCATGGGATGGAATCCCCAGTACGCCATATTCCCTCGATTCCTGGCCGCGAATGCGCTGACCCTCCTCGGCCTCCAGGCGGAGATCGTGCGGATCGAAGAAGAGCTGAAAGTTGTCACCCAGCTCAACGAAGCGGACTCGGAAAAAGACAACCAAATCCGCAAGGAGTACCAGTATAATTGGTGTTCTCTGCAGGATGGGGAGGACGGAAATAGCCGACAGAGGCAGCTCGTGTTACAACTACGCGCGGTTCTGCACGACTACAGTGCGTACCTACCGAACAAGACCAGCCGCCCCAGCTGATGCCTCGAGCTGATGCCTCCGTCTAACCAGCGTCGGTGATATTATTTTCGCACAGATTCAGCCTTGATCCAACAGATCACCCTCAACAAGCAGCCCATTCCAACGGGTCAAGACCTGCGGACGCTGTGCGACTGGATCGAGAACCCCTACGGACTCGCGAGCGGGCTGAGAGGTCCCGGCTCCCGGCTGTGGTTCAACACCATCAACGGAGAGCTCCAAACGGCCGACAAGCTCCTTCTATGGCCTGAAATTGGCGCGATGGACGATTTCACGAAGATGATGCTGCGGTTCCTCGCCAAGATCAAATGGGCCCTTCCCTTCTTTTCTGTGCCTGTAAGTTATCTAGATGATGACCCGCACCATTACATTCATGGGCCGCCAACAAATACGAATGCAACTACAGGAACGTTTCTTTCCCGCATCAACCATCGCGGTCCCGAATCCATCCCCAGACAAGGACTTTCGCCGAGTTGGCACCATACGACGCTTTGCCAGCGCGGCAGACAAGCTGGTGACCGTCATCTCCTGCCTCGCCATCACCGTCCCTATTATTATTCTTCAGCACGTGCAGAGCACCCCCATAAGGCTCTCGCTCATCGTCATCTTCAGCCTGATCATCTCGTTGACGCTCACCTACATGTCTGATGCGTCGCGCAAGGAGATCTTCGCCGTGGTCGCGGCCATCGCAGCCGTCCAGGTCGTCTTCGTTGGGACGTCAGAAACGAGGGTCGACTGAAGGAAATCACCCATCATCATCGATCATCAAACAGGGCGCTCTCTTATTTACCTGCCTACCCTACATCCCAACCCCCCCAAGTCCCTATATAATTACCCATCTACCAAGCCTGGCTGGACCCCCCGAAGGAAGCCATCATCACTCAGCAACATGACACCCCCCATTCCCCAAATCCACAAAATTCGGCCTCCTCCCCACCTCCTTCAGCCTCCCAACCCTCGCCTCCTCCTCCAACGCCTCCTCAACACTCCTCTTCACATCCGTAATAAACAGGCTCAAAAACCCGCCGTACACCATCTCCGCGTCCGCAGACCGCAGCCACACCTTAGGCCTCGCCGCCCTCTCGAGCTCCAGCCCGCCCATGACGCCGAGCGTGTTCCGCATCAATCCCACGAACCAGCTGTCCTTCAGCGCGTGCAGCAGCGCGACGACCTCGACCTCCGGCTCGGCGCGGTGGCAGAAGGCCTGGACGGAGGGCGAGGACGTGCGGATGCCGTGCGGGGAGGACAGGAGCGCCTCGTGTTTCTTGCCGTCCAAAGACTCCCAGAGGACGACCAGGCAGAAGTTGAGGAAGAAGTGGCCTTCCATGCGGAAGAAGCTGAGCCAGGACGGCAGGCCCGCGGCCGCGAGCTCGGGGTGTTTGGTGGCGGTCTCTTCCTTCCACCTCCACGCCGGGGCTTCTTTGCCCGCTGGTGTGGCGGCGGGCGAGAGGAGGGGCATCCGCACGACCGTTGCGAAGTGGTCCATCCCCTTGATGGTGGACATGCAGTCCGGGGCGGCGACGACGGGGATGGAGGGGGAGAAGCTACGCAGCGAGGGGATGTGCAGGTGGTCGTCGAGGTTGATGCTGAGGACGAGGGCGCCGATGCGCGAGGTTGACGAGCTCGAATCATCACTGTTGCGGCTATTTGTCTTGCGACTCCCGAGCGCAGCAACGGCCGCGTCGTCGATCTCGCGCGCGATGGCCTCGACGGCCGCGCCGCTCGTCGCCGCCGAAGGCAGGTCGGCCTCGAGGCGGGACATGCCCAGCAGCCAGCCGCCGAAGGTGTCGGCCGTGCCGTCTAGCCAGGGCTCCATCACGATGTGGAAATAGTGGTGATGGTCCGGCGGTGATGATGACGCCGTGCTGGCTGCTGGGATGGGTATCGAGACGAGCCAGGCCGCGTCGGCGTTGAGGGACGTGAAGACCGGTCGGGCCTGAGCGCCCGGGGCGGAGAAGTGCGCTTTGAGCGCCGCTGCTCTTCTTTCGGCTGCCATGACTACCTAGGCACCTAGGTTCCTGGGTAGACAGACCGCTTGCGTTGATGCTGGTTGGTGATCTGTTTTCTCGTCTTTTCTTGTGTTTGTGTGGATGTGTTTTTCACCGCTTCTCTGAATTCTGGTCCGTCGTTGTGACGGGTGTTGTTTCGGTGGATTGGGAGTCGTTATTTCTTTCAACCCTGTTGTAGGGGAGGGCGAGAAGGGGAGATCGGCGTTACGGGATACGCGTTTATAATATCATACCACATCGGGTTGGGAGGTTGGGAGGGGGTTAGAGACGGGGCACGATATCTCCAAGCCCCTTATATCATCAAGTATCTCCTTAGCGAGTGCGACCTAGCGGAGACCTACCACAATTCGACGGCGGCGATGAGGAATACATGTGGATCGTCGTCGGTAGGCGGGGAGTGGGCCATTGCTGCCACAGCAGGAGCAGAGAATGGAGCAAACTACTGCCGGCTTGGGACACTCGCTATCACCGAGCAAGGGGTGACGGACACTGGAAGGGGCGGCGTGAAAACTAGTGTCGCTTACGTGTGTGCCTTGTAGGGAAACCACCAAGGTAAAAGCTGAATGGCGCATCGGCAGTGGCTGATCGGCAATACGCCGCGTCGTTGCCCAGACGCACGAAGGAACGACAGAAATCCTTCCGCACGTTGGTGCGCTGGCGTCGTTTCGGGACACCACATAAGCTCTGCTAGCTCAGCGACACAGTTGTGCTCAGCGGTGATGAACACGGTCAAATTCCTCGGAGTCGGAGCAAGCTCGTCGCCGCTCTACATACAGCACACGTTTCCACGGATCACCCAAAAAACGGGGAACGCATCCGGGGGACTTCGCTCGGACATACACCACATTGGGTTTCTTTACCCGCCGAGCTACGAGAGCTTGTTTAATCGAACGGTAGCTTGTCCTTAGCACGCCACGCGAGATCATTTCCGCGGAGCCGTGCGTGCGCAACGCAACTACTAGGAACTCACTCAGGTCCTCCCCGTTTGTACTACGGCCACCACAAGATAGAGGTGAATGACCCACAGGTACTCATTAAGCAGCGATCTGTCTTGCAGGGACGATAGAAATATATTGATGAGCTACATACGTACGAAGATCACTACTTAGAGTGATGATCACATTGAATCGGGGGCCGAGCACTCACCCGCTTCCCTATTACCCCACGCTGTCGCCAGCCCGTCGTTAGGCCGCAGGTATATCCATCCGTTTCCTTCGTAGAATGCGTCGATATATACCCTTTATGCTACCTATACGACCTGTCGGTAGTCCGGGCCAATGGATTCCTTGGTCATCAGGCGTCGTATCGGAGATGCTTTCGCGGGCGAGCGCCGCTCTCCTCGCCCCGGAGGCGGGCGCCCATAATGACGCCCAAGTTACCAACTCACAGGTTGGCACGTCGCCCATCGAAGAATGTGAGCATGTCCGGGTGGTGATAGCAGTCTTGGTCGACGGTAAGGAGGCGCGACTGGCGGAGTATCGTTCGCCTTGTCCTAAAACAGCTGAGTCACCCGGGTCTTGCTCATGCGGCAGACTGACAGAACGAGGACCTGGCTGACACCAAAGGAAAATGGACGTTAAATGATGTTCAATGGATGTTAAGTGCAGGTACCTGAGCACCTCAAGGCGGCATGTGGAATCTTACCAGAAACTGCGAAAAATTCGGCATCAACGCCTCAAAAAGGCTAGTTTGTGCGGCGCTCACGAGGTGGATAGCGGCGACAAGCTCGCTGCGGAGGACCTCGTTTCCTCCAGCACCACGGAGTCCCAAACCCAGCAGACTAAATGCGGCACTCCTCTCATGCAGGTGGCTGTCTCAGTGCTCCACATAGGTATTTCCTCACGCGGTTGGGTGGTCGTGGGAGGCTTCGCCCACGTACTTAGGAGCCCGAGCAAGCGACCATGGCCAGAGCTTGCGAGTACTCGGGAAATTGTTAGTGTTCTCATAAAAACCAATGAGAAACCTAGGTGGGCAGGGGGTTACCTACGCGAGACCAGACCATTCTGGCTCACTCTCGAGCTGGAGCGGGCGAATCCAATCGTGGGACATGGCCCAGAGCCGCCCCTGCAAGTAACCAGCGCAGTCGCCGCCGCCCTGATGGCCCCTGTCGCATATCAGCGGCGAGCCCTCGTATTCTCCTACAGCCTCAGCAACTGCTTCATCCAACTCGGCTTCATCGCAGTTGATCGGCGCGAAGTACACACCCGGGTCAACTCCCCCACGACCGACCGCGTCCACATCAATCGGTAGTCCGTTCGAGATGCGGAGATGACCGAGCGCATTACGATCGATGGCAGGATCACGAACCGACGTCAGCCATGTCCCGAGTGACCTGAGATCGAGTTGGTGAGACGGGTGATATGTACGAGTAGCCATGAACGCGGCTTTTCACTTCGAGATAGGCTTGAGCTGAGCTGATGTCCGATATGAGCTGGTCGATGATGAGCCATGCTGGGCGGTCGGCAACTACCTAATCTTCGACCTTATTTCACGCGGGTAGGGATGCAGGGCTTGCGATTCGAGATGGAGGAGAAACTATCTATAGGCTGCTTCTTCCCCAGTGACCCCCTGCACTCACGTCGTGGTACATTCCTAGGGGTAGTGTTTATGTTACCTTTTATTACACGTCAGTGGCCACTTGGGGTGGGCAACCAACGAGGCTGATTTTCTGCGTACACTTCAACTTGCTCATCGTTTGTCTCGCGAAGCAAAGACAGTGATTCGTTGTGTGTACGATATGAAGTGTTTGTAAAGTTCCCTTTAAATGGAATAACTGCTAACATGGCGGTGACATTGCTGGGGAGTACGATGCGTTGATCAGTCTCCAGCTTTGACTAGATACCCACGGACGGTTAAGTCGAGGTTGGTTCGAAAGGCTGAGAGAAAGTGGGCGACTGGGACAAGGCGAAGGGGTTTCCAACTCCTCTGCCACTCCGCCCAACCACTTCTAATTTGAGTTATGTTCATATCTTACTAAGAACACAAAATCTTCACCATAATCACCAAACAGCTCTAAACTCACTGGCGACACCCAGGCGGAAAATATCCCTCACTCCCACCGCTAAGTCCCGGCTCTTCGCGGTGGAGGATGCCGCAGAGCAACCCAAGGTCGGATTTCGGGTTTCAGTTGGTACGGCAGACATGTAGTGGGCGTAAAAGGGCTGCTAATTTCAGTGCAGTAACTGGGATATAAATCATCCCAGAAAGTCGACCCAAAGGTGACGCTACAGGCAGAAGCACAAATGGATGCCGACTCGGCGGGAATTGAGCAGACCACAGGGTAGGAAGGGGAGTCAAGACGCCCAGTCCAAGAACCCCAGATCTTGCCTTCCACCTCGCACTGCAGAAATCGGGTTCGGAAGTGTAATCGCTCGACGATGTCCTCTGCACTATGCAGGTACTTATGCCTACCAAGATTGAGCCGACGGCCAACCCCGCGAGCAGTTGAGTTCACAAGTTGAGCGTGGATTTCCAAACCGATAGCCAAACCAGCAACCTTTGGGCGGAGCAACATGTCTTCCTATCTTCCAATAGTACGCTCCTGTTTTCTCACTGCCCTCTTGTCCTCTCCATATGTCTGACATGTACGGAGTACTACTAGGTACAGTAGGACGATACAAGATGCCCAGGGTGAGATGCTCCGAATGTCGACCCATCAGGGGCCGCCGCTCATCACAAGATTCCTAAATGTCGTTTTAGTTGGCTGGCAGGCGAGGCCCCGAAACATGGAGCATAGATTTTCATTTACATATACCAGACGCGGTAAGAACATTCGACGGGGCCATCTCGGATGCGGACAACCCACGGCCTTGTAGCCGGATTGCATGTTGGGCCGATGCCGTCTGTCCTGTCCAAGTACTGCATCAAAAAGAGAGACGGGGAGAGAGTGGCAAGTGAGGTATCCGTACAGATGTTTTCCATTCCGTTCCATCGTCCAAAAATCCCAGGCCCTTTACATGTAATGTAAGCACCATACCACTTCCCATTTCGTAGCATACATACTCCCTACTCCGTATCACTTCTTCATTTATTTATTATTTTCCTAGAACCCCTGCTTCGCAACCTGCGCCTTCGCCGCAGCGATCGTCGCGGCGGCGTTGGGGTCGACGAAGCCGCATCCCGTCTTGCCGTTCTGGAACTGGGCGGCCACGGCCGAGCAGACGCCCTTGCCGGCCGCCGAGGCGCAGCAGTTGGTCTGGCAGTCGGCGTTGTTGACGCAGCCGCCCGTGATGAACTGCTGCCCGTTGCCCTGCCCGACGTTCTTGGCGCCCGCATTGTTGGGCGTCACCTGCGCCAGGGCCGCGACGGCCACTATGTTTTAGGATAAAAGAGAATTTGTTGTTAGCGGGTTTGTGTTCCTTGTTTTGTCTTGTCCCTGTGTCCTGGCGACGGGGAGCCTGGAGAAGAAAAGGAGAGGAAAGGAAGTTTGCGGGATGCGCGGGGCTTTTTGATGTTGGCTCTGGATGACGATGACTTACTGGTGAGGAGAGCGAGAGTGATGCGGACCATTGTGAAAGAAGGTGTGGAAAAAAGACGCCTGGCCTGAGGAAGAAGTGAAAGTTGACGCCTGGTCGATAGGTAATTACAAGTGAGTGTAGTCAAAAATGCGTCGACGCCTGGTCGTTGAGAAGTGAACGGCTGATGATTGGAGTGAGCGTGGTTGAAGGGTTGAAGGAGAAGAAGACTGAAGAGTCGGCAAATCCATAGACGGAAACGGGTCGCCTTTGTAGTTCCAGCACCTCATGCCAATCCAGCCGATCTTAACTACTTGCATCCCGGAACTGGTAAATGTTGGATCGATGCGACCGACGAGGCGACGAATTTGTTCGATAGCCGTTGCCCCTTTTCCCTTCCCCCTTTTCCCCAGACTGCCTCTCCCCGCAAAACCAACCCCTCGACCATGGTTTTTTCCGTCGCAGATCATGGAATCGGCATCGAGAAGCAAACAATACCATAATGAACCGAGTCTCGTGTGTTCAAAATCGAGTCTAGACACATTTATCCTTGGACGTGGTGTGTGTAGGCGGCCGTGACCTGTGCGCCATCTTGTTGGTGGGGAGGAAAGGACCTCGAACGGTTTGATCGACCCCTGAACCAGAGCGCAATTGTCCGGGCCAATGAATGCCAACCACCACTTTCAGCCTCAATACACAGCTCAGATCTGGAGATCTGCGACGCTGCCATTCCGGACAGCACATCAGCCGGCTTGTCTTGCTATATGCCAACTGCTCACCGACTGCCGGTTTGTTACAAGACCTGTCCATGTTGTCGTCATAATTGGTCCTTCTCTCGAGGGAGTGGTCTTCCATTTCTTTATTGCTTCACAGAGTCCAGACGTTTCAGCATCCAAGAATCATCGCTCGTCTCGAGTTTAGTAAACAAGGACTCGCCTGCCTACAGGTTAACTGACGCAGAGTATGCAGGACCACGCCTGCGCGGGACCACCGAGCAAGTTCGGCCTGCACCATGCCACGGGTTTACGGCTGGCCGCACCGACTGCACGCTTTAATCCCACGTGGCTTTATCTACCGAGCCCGGAGTTGCTTTGACCTTCGAAGTAGCATGTGCATCCCGCAAAAACGGCCGAAGACTGAGTCACGAGAAGTTGCGTGCCCGCCACTCACACAGCCACCAAGCTATACGGTTAAAAAACGAGTACTCCGCTAAGTAAATGTTTGCGTACTTAGTTGCCTCTATCCCGTGTCACAGATGAGCACCACAGAACCCAAGGTCTCGACCCCATAAGACCTCTTTCAGCCACAGGATTTCTCTCCCCTGTCAGTCTCTGTTGATCTCATCTAAGCCCGCCCGCATGCCTATCTGAGTACCTAAGCTGTTGGGCAACGGGCGCCAATGAGGTCGTTAAAGTCACAAGTCAGTAGTAGTCGTGAGTCATCGCCGAACCTGATGGGCATCCCAGAGCCAGAAGAGAATGAAAACAAATCCGGCTTGCAGCAGTGGCAACGACGCCTTGCATGACCAGTATCGCCCCGTAACCGCTCACCAGCAAGTGACAAGGTCGAGCGGGAGACTCGCTCTAGACCACTTCATGTTCTTTTCCTCTACTCACGGAAACGTCAGCCGTGAGCAAGCGGGCTGCTGAACCTGCTGATGGAGGCCTAGAACTCTATTTTCACCGGTCAAGGGGCGCTGTGACACTCAACCCGATCTCCGTCCCCCTGACTGGACATCCATGCTGTCAGGCATGGGTTCACGTTACACAAGAGCTGTAGTCAAGTCAGTCAGGCGGTGTTGGTGTCGGCACTACTAAGTTGAAAGCCTGGATTTTGCCGGCGTCGGCCCGTTACGCTGGAATTTTAAAAGTTCAGGGGAAGAGAGGCCGAGAGTGAGCAAGTCATAACTGGGCACGCGACAGACAGAAATATCACCCCTGAAAACACGCATGTTGAAGAGGCACTAGAAGCTCTAGCACGTAAGAAGTTCAGATGGTAAAGCAAGTGTGATGTAGTGTGCTCGTGACGTCAAATCACCGAATTCCTTTTTTTCGAGCTTCAAGAAGAATCACACTTGGGTATCGCAAGCTCGCTCTCATCTGGATATAGGACGGCAATAAGCGCGTCTAGGCTGGCAAACGGGCAGCAGCCGTTCTCGTCGTCCTCGACCATGCGCTCCCTGACGCTATCCAGCCCGAACGCCCGGAGGAGTCCCAGCATCCGCGCGGTCTTGACGGCCTCGAGATCGCCATCCGAAATTTCCTTTCTTTGCCCCATCACGTCCACAAGCGCCTCCCAGAACTCCCGCCGCAGTCTGTGATGTTCCTGATGAAAATGCCATCCGAGCCCGGCCTTCTTCCCGCTGTCAGATTCAGCGGATGGTCGGCCGAAGACCGTCTCCACGCCCCACAACGAGGTGCCGAACGGCTCCATCTCTGTGTCTTCCCAGTCCGTGGCGCCGGTGATCTCCCCCGTCGACGGATCGACTCGTAGACGGTGTTCCAGAGGTATGCTGAGGCTGAGAACCAGCGGGAACTCCCTGTTGTCGAAGAGAGAGGAAAGCCCCACACGGATGCAGGCCAGTCTCTCCTGAAAACGCTCGGGCATGTTGTAGCAGAGCCTGTCCAGCGTGATGATGTACTCGGCGTGTAGGTTCTTGTAGTCCGCTGCTGTCACTTGAATCGGGGGTGTCCTCGACCATGCTGTGGCGTAGAATCTTCGAACGGTAAGCGCGAGGTTATTAATGGGTCGGGAGACCAGTGGGGACAGATGAGAAGGAAAGAAAAGCGAACCAACCTCGCCAGATCCTGCACCACCCGTGACAGAAGATGCTCATTGCCCTCCTCCAAGAACCTATCTCGCACTCTTCCAAATATTTCTCCAGGTACGAAATCGGCCCAATACACGTGGAGGTGGCCCAGAAGACCCATCGGCTCGCATCTTGGCACCAAGCTAGATCCGTACGTCTGCCGCGCCAGGCTCCACGTCTTCGTGTCGACCATGCATGCTGGGTCTCGGAAATGGATCACGGCAGTCTCGTCCGCTGCGACCGTGTAGCTCGTGAGCCCCTGGAGCGGCACGGGCTTCACCTCGCGCCCGGTGATCCTGGAGGCCGTATGGTCGGCGTCGGCCTGGGTGATGGGTCTGTTTTTCGAAAAGAACTGTTTTATTCGCTCCTCAGTAGCACATATTTCGGGGGGATCGGGAGCGGAGCCATCGCCACCGCCGCCTCCGTCGTCATCCGCGGCGGTGGTCCCCGTGTCCATGGGAAATCCGGCGTTTTTTGATGGATGCGGAAAAAGGAAGAGTACGGCCGCCGGAACCCACACGGAAAATGGAATAAAGAAGCATCCAAAAGAACACAACAAACACAAAAAATAAAAGAGAAGCACAAAATTCAAATTATGAATGGGATATCAAGGAAGACGGACCAACGGATTGGGCACGGCACTAAGCATCAAACACGTGGACTCAACCAGCGGCGGTCTAATGACAGGGGTCCGGAGCCCTTCACCGCCTCACACGCACACCCAACCCGACGGACGGCCACATCATCAACGCAGAAACGAATAAAAATGAAAACAGGGGACGAAATCAAGGGGAGGAAAAAGGAAGTCAGCCAGCTTCCGCTTTCGTCTTACGGCCGATACTCGCTCCACTTCCCCACGAGAAGCTGCTGCAGCTCCATGTCGGGACCGGCCGTCACTGCTCAGGTGTCCAGTGACAGATGGTGAAGGGCCCCAAACGCAGCTTGCTCGCCCACGTTCCGTGCGAAACCCCTTACTAAACTTGACGTCAAGAGATGTGCCGAGACTGGCCGGAGGCACGGGACAGTCAGTCTGGTCTGGCAGATGAGGAGTCTGAGCCCATTCCTCACCGGCTTCGGGAGTCAGCTAAGGTAGGCAGCTATCTGCGGGACCTCCCTTCTTTCACCTACCTACCCAGCCCCCCTCGTCATCCTTGGGCGAAGTGCCGGGTTGTGTGCGGTGCAATAGCTCTCGGGACCACAGCATCTCTAGTGTGGTGCTTCATGGAATAGGGGGCGACCAAGAGGCATCCTCAGAATTTGGGGCTGCCGGACTTTAGAACAAACGCGAGGAGTTGGATCCGCGACAGTCCGCAAATGGGAGGATGGACAACAACTCCTCGTCACTGACTCGCCCACCTATGGACAAGGGATGACTTCTGCTAGCTTCATCGCACTTAATTTCTCGTCTCTCATGCTCCCCCTCACCTCCCCAGGAAATAGCGAGACTTGTGGGGTCTATCACAATCTAGGCCAGGTGGAAGAAGTCCGGTCACACAGCGCTAGTAGCTTGGACTGGAGTGGTTGCCTGTCATAGCATGGGTCCTGGACTTGGGTTTGATGGGTTCCCTCGGTGGGTTTCGTAGGAGATTGGCGCCATTGACCTTCAAGTCGAGTTCCAAAAGTAATGAAAAAGAGATGCGCCTTCCAAAGGTATAAGGGGGGGACGGATCTTCGCCGAGGGGTGTCCTTCGTAATAACGCAGTGTAGGCACCCATATCATAGCTGGATACTTGTCTGAGACACCTGAATGGCCCCAGTAATGAGTCCATTTCACGGTGCAGCTGATATGCTTGACGAGAAACCTGCCTGAACCTTTCAGACCCAGACTGCCGAGGTGTCAGATGGCATTATCCCTTGAGTGATCCCTGAAAGGAGGCGAGTGGACTGGCACCATCCACAATTATCATCTCTATCCCTGAATCTGTGTCGACCAACCAACTATGAGAGATGAAGGCAAACGCAAATCTACAACTCTCCAACCTACCACTCACTACTAAAGAAACCAGATTCATGGCAGCTCACAAAGCAGCCTCCGATAAAACATCTCAAGACTCGAAAGCTGAAAGACAAGAGTGGCCAAGCTATCATGCCTATTTTATATTCTAGTCGATACTAGGGGGGACAGGCTGACCTACCGCCGAAAGCTGGCCATCACAATAATTGCCGGGATGTCCTCTCACTTACTGCCGATGTCCACTTGGCTCCTAGTAGTCCTGCCTTATAATTGAGCCATATTCTTGTCCGCACGGTTGCTCTTTTCTTCATTGTTTCAGTGAGGGTGCAGCACTTGCTGGAACGATTATAGAGGACCGGCCGCTCTCCACCTCGGGCACACACACACACACACACACACACACACACACACACACACACTCTCTCTCTCTCTCTCTCTCTCTCTCTCTCTCTCTCTCTCTCTCTCTCTCTCTCTCTCTCTCTCTCTCTCTTTCCCCCCTCAGTTTGGCCTGGGCTTTTCTACCCTGGCGCTTGGACGTGCGTCCTCGCGTTGCCGTTGATGCGCGTAGCCAAACAGAAGAGAGGGTGGAGACGCGAGAAGCACCACTCTCGAAATCTAGTTGGCAGAGCTACAGGTGGTAGAGCAAACAGGGAGACCTTACAATGACTAGTCACCCCGTCTACTGGGTACCGGTGGATGAAGAATTTACTGCAAGGGAGGGATAACAGACGAGCTCGCTAGTTTTACTTGACAGGTCGCCATTCGTCATCACACAGAACGGCCACAATAATACCTGGACGAAAGAATATCACCACATATGGAAGGGGCGTGGGTCAAGAAGTCTGTGACAGAAGAATGAGGTAAACAAACAAGATCATTGCTTTTCTGCATTATTTTCAAAGTTCTGATAGTGCGCCAGGGGTATCTCAACATGGTGTGGTATCTCAACATGATAAAAACAACCAAGAACACCGGCCGAACTGAACACCATCCGGATATTGCTTCCGCTCCCTTTGCTCCATGAAAATGCAACGCAGTACATGTGTAGATGGTATATAGAAAGACAACAGAAAGAGAGGGTGCTTCAGGCACCGCCCGACTCCGACAGAACAAAACAAAACACAGACAGGATATTTCAACAGAAAAGAAAAAGACTGCAACACGGAAGAAGACAAGACTAAAACAAAGCTACAGACAAGAAACCGCGAGAAAACAGCAACAAGACTCCGACAAAATACTCCCCAACAAAAACAACGCTCCCAAAAGCAAAAAATCAGACAAAAAAGAAAAGGAAATACCAATACAGAACAAAAACAAAACCATGGGCAGACAACAGAGGAAAAGAGAAACGCCCGCAAGAAACCCGAACCCGAACCCAGAACAGAACCAAAACAAAACAGCAAAAGAAAACAACGAAGTGCCAGACAGCTTGATGACGTCGGCGGCATCAACGGCGGCGGTAGGCAGAGCTCACCACTCCCAATCCGCTCACCGTTCTCTCTCACACCATACTCTCACGTCTTCGCAGCACGCCTCTTAGGCGCGGGCGTGCCAACCCGGGCGGCGATCTTGCTACCGCCAGCCGTCTTCTTGGCGGCACCGGTCAGCTTACTAGAAGCAGCGGCGGTCTTCTTGGGAGCCGTCGCGGCAGTCGCAACAGCGGAAGTAGGGGGGCGGCCTCGCGGACGCGCCGGGGGAGGAGCTGGTGCGGCAGCAACAGCAACGTTAGCAGCCTCCAGGGCGGCGGCAGCCTTCCTCGCCGAAGCCTCGGCCACCTGAGCCGAGGTTCTTCTTATGGGAGCGGAGGAGGCCGTCGACGACGCTGGGGCAGCGACGGAGGCGGATGGCTTCTTGATCCTCGACACCTTGACGCCCGGGGTGGAGGGGCCGGCGGCAGAAGATGAGGATGAGGAGGAAGCGACGGAGGGCGCGGCGGCGGGCAGACGCGAAGCGCGGGTGGTCGTCTTCTTGCCCTTCTTGGGCGCGGTCGCGGAAGCGGACGCGGACGCGGCAGGGGCGGGAGAGATAGGAGCCGGCACGGGGGAGGCGGCCGGGAGGGAGAGCTCGTCCTGCTCCGGATCGGCGGTAGCAGGCGGCAAAGGCGATGAGGCGCGCTCTGGCGCGCTAGTGGTAGTGTTGACGGCGGTAGCGTCGGCGGCAGTAAGGTTACTGCCAGCAGTGCTGCTGCTGCTGCTGCTGCTGCTGGCTGTGGAGGCGTCATCAGGAGTGTCTGACGAGGCTGACTCCTCCTCATCGTCGTTGCGAGGGATCGTCCGGGTATCGGTCAGCTTGAGAGCCCAGTGGACGTTCTTAACCGGTCCAGCTGGTTGCTTTCCGTGCTTGGCCTTCTTAGCCGGCGGTGTGTTCTCATCCTCGTCGTCCGAACCCTCCTCAATCATGAGCTTGCGCTTAGCTTGCAGAGACAGTATCTTGCGAGCTGGAAGAGCGCCCCTCTTGTTGAAGGAGGTGTTCTTGTTAGTGATAGTAGTAAGGCTGGGCGGAGGCCTAGCCATGCCACCGCTCTTGCTGCTGCCGATGCTAACATCGGGGATGCTGCTCGCCGTCGGGCCAAGAGGCTTCAGGTTGCGACGGGAGCGCCGAAGGGTCGGGGCAGTTGCCTGTGAGGATCCAGAGGCTTGCTGTTGCTGCTGAAACTCTGGGTTAAGTATGCCATCAGTCTCTGGCTCGGCCTTCTTGCGGCGGCGCTTAGGCTGAGGCGGCGAGTGGTCGTCGAGAGCAGGCTTCTGCAGGCGGCTGCGTCTGCCATCCGACTCGCTGTGGTCATCCTCGTCCTCGTCGAAGGTGGCGGCCTTTCGCTTCTTCATCGGGCTCGGGCTCATGTTAGGATCCTTCTCCCCGAGAGGTGTTCGCTTGGCAAGCACACTCTCCGCTTCCGTGGTCTCGGACCGGGACAGCGGTGATCCCGTAATAGATGTAGTAGGGCCGGACGAGCCAGACCGACGCTTGCGACGGGCGTCGCTGCGGTTGCTGCTGCTCGATCCAGACGCCTCGGCCGAAGCAGCCCGCAGAGTCTGTCCCTCCTTGTGGCGCTTGACGAATTGGCGAAGCTTCTCGACGTCCTCTTCATTAGGATCGGCGAGATCGACATGCTCCTGGGGCATGGCGCGACGGGGCGAGACTGGGTCTAGAACTTCTTGCTGGGCACTCATGTCTTCGGCCATCATGGCGTCGTCGTCAGCCTGGGCGGGGTCGTTGGCCTGGGTATCGTTGGCTTGAGTGTCGACAGCCTGGTGGGGTTCAGACTGGCTAGGCTCAGCGTGGTCGGGTTCATCGTGCGGAACTCCGAAGTTAAGCGCCATCGTATCGTTGATGTGCTCGTGGTTAATGACGGCCGTGGCATCGTCATCGTCCTCGTTCATATGGTCATCGTCGTTATCAGACTCAGGCTCCGCTGTAAAGACATCAGGCAGGACTTCATCACGGCTGTTAATTGGCGTGAAGCCTGTGGTCTGCGGTAGCTCAGTTGAGTCGCGACGAGGTGACGGGGTATGGATGTCTTGGTCCAGGTCCTTCTCGTGTGACTGCTCGGTGATAGGGGCGGTAGATGAGCCGCCGCGGTGGACTCCGAAGATGTCCAAGTTAGTTCCGAGGTCGAGATGGATGGACGGATCGTTGTGGTCGAAGGGTCTAGCAGAAGCGAAGGAGACCCGTGGGGAGGGAGCAGGGCTAGAGAAGCTCTCTGATACACGCAGGAGTCTCTCCGCCTGGCGCGACCGACGATCGAGACGAAGCTCGTTGCCCAGTGAAGAGCGACGGCGAGAACGAGGGGTAGTAGTAGGGAGAGACGCGGAGATACTCGACGCGCTCTTCGCAGAGATAGGAGTATGGGCATGGGCAGGAGAGGGCTCTGGCTCCGGATGCCGGTTGGGCTGGTTAAAGACCAGCGGCGTAGATGGAGCAGAGTCGTTGCTGCTGCCGGCGCTCGGTCGACGCGGCCAGACGGGAGAGGAGAGGAAGATGTTGGGCGTCCGCCAGAGGGCAGCCGCGCGGAGAGGCGACATCTTCGGCGTGCCGGCCTCGTTCTTGGTCGGCGACGAGAAGGCGACCTTCTCCGGCGTCGCGGTGAAGGTGAAGTCCCCACCGGGCGTCATCGAGAGACGCGATGACGACGCGCTCTGCCGCTTTGACTTGGCAGCGGACAGGGTCTTGAAGGGCGACGACGCCCAGAAGAGCGCCGAAGCCGTCGGGGTCTCCGGCCGGAAGACAGACGAGTCGAGAGACGGCTCGGACCGCTCGTCGATCGTCGACAGGGAGGTGCGGTTGTCGAGGCGTCGCTTGCGGCGAACGCCAACTCCGAGGATGATCCTCCGCTTCATCTTCTGGCTGTGGGTCATTGGCTCGATAGCCGCCGAGCCCACAACCCCCCGCTCCTCGACGATGACGGTCTCTCGGTAGAGCCCGTTGAGGGCCTTCTCCTCCTCGCTCTCCTTCTCCACCTGCTCCTTCTGGTACATGTACTCCTCGAAGCGGAGGCGGCAATCGCCGCCGGCGTCCCGCTTGCGAGGGAGCACGTCCATCTTGGAGGGGTCGGTGTCCCCGTACCAGGTGTGGTAGAGGTCCTCCACCGGGGTCTGGAGGCCCTCGACGCTCTGCCTGCCGTATTGGGCGGCGATCATGGTCTGGGCGATGATGTATTCGTTGACCCCACATGTTGGTGTGAGGTACATCATCCCCTCCAGGTCCCACAGCTGGTCGAGGGCATGCTCGACATAGGATGGCCGGAATATGCCCTGCCGCGGCCGCTTGCGTTTACCGACGCCTCGTTTCAAGAGCTCAACTTGGCTCGAGAGATAACCCCTGTCGAGGGGGATGGTCATGGGCTCTGAGGCCCGCTTGTAGAGGTCACGGCCGCGAAAGCGAGCCGCCACCGAGCCGAAGAGAGCATATTCCCATGGCTTGGGAGCAGCCGTCTTGGGCGGCTGGAAGTTGGCGCGGGTGGGAATGCACCTAAGTGAGGGGGCGGAGAGGGCAATGTTAATTGACTGGTCATGCACGATTGATGATTGGGGATTGAGAGCACGAGCAAGGAAGAGGGCGGAGACAATTGCGTGGTGTGAATGGGAGAGGAGGACGCATTCAATTGAGGGGTGGGGAGAGGGAAACCTACTCGGCAGCCAGAGGATCTTTGAACAACCGGATGTAGCCGGTGTCGACGATCGGGAAGAAAGGGCGCGAGACTGGGCGCACGACGGGACGAAGTCCGACGAAGTTGAAAGTGCCCGAAGGCGTTTGCAAATATGAAGACGAAAACGACATCTTGAGAGCAGACACGAGGTGCTTGACAGGCGTTGTTCTGCAGTGATGGCGCGAGAGAAAGAATTGCAAACGGGTAAACGGACGCGGTCTGGGGAGGGAAAAGAAGTGTTGTGAAAGATTCCGACAACCCCATTGACGTGTCGAGATAAATCCCACGAGCAGGTTGATTCTGCCATCAAACACCGACCTTCCGTTTGTTTACATCGTGGGCTAGCAGCCAGTAAGACGTGGTCCCTCATTGGACCCACAGCAAGGGTAGCTCCAGATTGGGACTAGCGCGGCCGTTGCCCCTCTCTTGGAGCAACCTCGCTGCAACGCACGGACCTCTCCTTCGATCGAAGGCTTCCACACGTGACTTGGTGGCTTGCGCCGACCAAAAATTTGAGACTGATGTTGAACGACGGCCAGAGCAGGGTGAGTGACCGACGCAGCTCCAGTTCCGTCGCAATTGCGCCTCCTTCCAGACCAATCGTGCTCGCGATACAGGCCGAGTGTCTGTTCATTAGCCTTAGCCTTCGAGGCCTCTCCTTTGTCGTCTCTTTTTCCCTCTTTCCATTCCCTTTTTCCGACCGCGCCCCGTCACCATGTCCGCCGCGAAGAAGCCAATGCGACTGCCTCCTCTCAAGGTGCTGCGTGTTCGAAACCCGAATCCACCAGAGTTCAACCCGTGCTATTCAGTGATGTCCACTGTGCTGTGTATGTACCTTGAGCTATGTCCCTTTGCACTCTTTTGACACTGGATCGTGCTCTCCTTGGACGGACGTCCGCTAACTCTGTGTGCCTGTCGGCAAACTCCCTGCAGCATGCTGGGCCTCCGCCGGATACACCGCCGAGGGCTGCGTGGCCGTCGAGCAAACATTACGAGCCTGCATGGATAACCCGCGAAAATACACCCAACGTACAAGCTCGATCAACTACCATCTGTCACGAATGCACCCCAAGATCGGCGGCGGGAAGGAGAAATAAGGCCCGCCGACTGCCCAGCGCTGGACGGCAGTTCAATGGCGGAAACACCGGTTAGGGATGCCACGGGAGAACGTGAGACAAAGCTTGGCAGACCAAACACTATTCCGTCTGGATATTTCTGGTGTTTTTGGTTCTCTGTGTGCTTTGCTTGGATCGGCTGGAGATGTGAGCCGATGGGCTACTCACGTAGCGCTGAGCTCGTGGAGGGAGGATACAAGCTTTGGGCTAGTGATAAGCTAGGCTAGAGAAAGACACGTCTACGGACAACGTAATATTTGTCTGGTGGTTGAGAGGCTGATATGTCAGCCCGTGTATTTATTCTGTAACCTCTATTTGTTATTTTCGTTCCACTAGAACCTGTACAAATGAAGAGAACGTCCAACATCGATGATGGCCCACAGATTTTCCTGCCAATCTTATCTTCTATTCCGGATCAAGCAAACCGTTCAACGAAGCGTGGGCCGGTTGTCGACGGAGGCACCTCATCACCCAAGACAGACAAAGGGCGACTATCGCAGCTCGGCAGGCCAGGCAGACCCATGAGGAGTATTCGGAGTACGCCAAACCCGGAAGAGACACAAATCCACAATAGACTCTAATACGGGCATCAGACACAGCAAGCTATGCAACTCTTTTAACCAGAACTGAAAAGTAGCAGTCGTATTCCCCACTCCATATGTATCGAAGGAACTAGATAGGCGAAAAAAATGTATACCGTCAAAGCGAATCAAGTTCCAGACGCACCAGGGCGCGTATGCAAGCAAACCAGCAAGCAAAGTGTGCTTTCGATGACCTCCTCCTTCGAAGGGTTGGTTAGATCCATGAGAAGGACCGAGAACGAAGCCGCAAACACAACAATCAGTCCATTTAGCAGCTTCCTCCACCATCCCTAGCTACCACATAGGATCCGCAGCGCCGTAGTAGGGACACAACAGAAATGAGACAGGAATTTTCGATCAAACCCGAGAAAGGATTTTTGCAGAGGCAAAATGGCAGAGTGAAAACCCAAGTTCAGTCCACAAGCGACGACAAACAAAAGTCCGCGGCCGGAGATTCAAGAGGGCGCGGCAAGAAAAGGGGAGCTGGTAGTAAGCTAACCAAAAAAAAGGGACGAAACGATGGTGGTGATGCAGGCACGAGCACCTTGTCCGATGCGTGCATCAGAGGACCGAGGAGGGTCGTAAGCAAGCAGCTTAGCCGATGAAGCCGAAGCCTCGAAGGAATGTGGATAATAGTTTAAAGTAAATAGAGAAGACTCTGACAGAAGTAGCAACAAACTAGCCACCAAGCCAAAAGAGCATCATCATCAAGAAGCAAAAGTCATAAAGAGCGTCGGGGGGAGGCAGGTATCTCCAGAAAGTAAAAGAAAGAAAAACAAGCGAAGGCGGACAAGCAGACTCATACTGACAGCTTGAGAGGAGAAGAGAAGAAGAGGAGCAAGTAGCAACCAGAATGAAGGAGGAAAAAGAGAGAGAATGAGGGGGGAATATATGGATATGAAGAAGTTTTGTCATCTCCCAGATTTTCTATTTGCGGTGAAAAGAGCAATGGGGGGAAATAGGCACGGAGCAGGAACGAGAGAAAGAGTGTCGGAGAGGATGTATCAAAATAAAAAAAGAAAAAAAAAGGAGGGGATTGGTATTTGCAAAAAAAAAAAAAAAATAGACCAAAGGACCCAAAACGCCGTGGATGTCATGCATAAACGAAACCGCAAAAGAAGGAGAGAGATAAGAGAAGAGAGAAAAGAATGAGCCATTGACGGCCGCGGAGAAATAAGAAGAGTGAGCGTGGAGCGAGCGAGTACCCATCAGCACCCTCAGCTAGCTAGCCTCAACGCAAAACAGCTCGATCTCCCCAACGCCCCCACTATACATATTCCGCACGCCGTCGCGCCACTCCGAGAACGCGATCTGTATGTCGTCGTCGCTCTCGATCGTGATAAAATCGCCATCCTCGTCGCGGTACCTCAGCCGCAGGTTCCCCCTCGCGATGCTGCGCTCCGTGAACCGCGCCAGCTTGGCGTCGATGCGGTCGACCAGGCTGCGGTACGTGATGTTGTAGGCCGCCACCAGCGTCATGTAGTTGTTAGCGTCGTAGTTGACTTTGACCTTCAGCTGCGTCGGGGGCGGGTTGTCGTTCATGAGGCTCGCGGACGCAGACGGTAATGCGCCGATGCCCAGCGCGGGAGAGGCCGTGCGGCTGCCGCCGTCCAGTTGTAGGGGCGCGGGCATCATGCTCGGGTTGCTGGTCGGCGTGCCCTGGCGCGGGTAAATGGGCTGCACGGGGAACTGCGACATGGTCGGCCCCATGTAGCTGCCGTGGTGCTGGGCGAGGCGCTCGCGTTGGGCGCCGGGGCTCTGCGTGTTGGAGCGGATCGGCAAGTCGTTCCTCGGGCTGCCCGTGTTGGAGCGGGGGATCGTCGAGTCGTGCCGCTCGTGAGTGGGGTGGAGGTGGGCGGGGATGCCAGGCACCGCGGGCACGTTGCCCTGGCTGCCGCCGGGGGTGCGACGGACGCCGGGGGGGCCCTGGATGTCTGGTGTGCTGTAGGAGCGACTGCGCTGCGCGGAAGACTGTGGGCCCTGCGACGCCATGTTGGGCATGGATGGCCCGCGTGGGTTGCGCCCGTTCATGCCGTATGCGTTGACGGGTGATGGGCCGTCCCGGGACGGCGCACGTGGAATGGCGGGCGCCGTGTAGCGGTTCATTTCTCCGTCCCATCCGGGCTGTGGCATGCCGGCGGTCTTGGGGAAGGCATACCCCGCACTCCCGGGGAAGGTGCCTGATGTGGTGCTCGTCCGAGACGACACGGGTGATTCGCCTATGGGCGAGAAGTATGAGTCGCCGGGCCTGTAGCTGGGCGACTGACCCTGGCCCATCTGGGTCAGTACACTGAGGGGCGCTGGAGGGTTCGGAAGCGGGAAGCGCGGTGGCGGGGGCCCGCG
Organism: Ophioceras dolichostomum; assembly: GCA_003049485.1. NCBI lineage: Eukaryota > Fungi > Ascomycota > Sordariomycetes > Magnaporthales > Ophioceraceae > Ophioceras > Ophioceras dolichostomum. The sequence continues at coordinate 26,505 of PYST01000249.1, forward strand.
GGCGATGCTGGCGAGCGACGCCGTGCTCTCGCCTGTGGTTGACCTGCCACGGAGACTTGTGCTGGAAGACGTGCGAGGCATAGTGCCGGCCATCGCCGGCCCGCCAACGTATTGGGACGTCGGCGTTGTACCGAACTCTTCGTCGTCCCCGTCGTCTCTTTCCTCGTACGGATTCTCGACGTTGCTCATCTGGCCACCTGTATTCATCCAAACAAACTGCGGCGCTGACTGGTCCGGGCTCGTGTTTGGTTGAGGTGCGTTCTCTTTCCTTTGCAAGTCCAGCGCTGACGCCCACTTCTTCATTACCTCCTCGTTCTGGAACTTGATCACAAAATTTTCCACGCCTGGATCTCCCTTCCACCAGATTTGGACGGTGTACGAGCCTGGACGCACCATTTTATGTTAGCAAAGCTGAAGTGCCAAGTTACAATTGAAAACATCTACGTTGCGACGACGAAGCGAGTGTAGACGGGCAGACGAGACTCACCAGGCTTCGCGAAGGACAACACCTCAGTCACGTTAGTCATGAAAATGCGGCCCTTAAGCTGCAGCTTCGCACTCTTGTTCTTGACTTTTGGTCCAGTGGACCTAGTCTTGTCCTTCTTGTCCTTGCTCTTGTTCGATGACAACTCCTTGCAGCAGAGTAGGATGCATTCGAAGAGGTATACTTCGTACTAAACGAGATATGGAGGTCAGCGGCGGTCAGAAACGGGGTTGGGCTAGGCTGGCTCTGGCTAGGTGGCTAGATGTGGATTGGGTTGGGATTTGGAGTTTGTAGAGGTATAGAAACGGGTTCAGGCACCATCTCTTGATTCCGACTTACATCCCGCACTTGCTCCGACTTGCCCGTCAAGACTGTGTACACGCCATGGAGCAACAACTTGCCGAACTGGTCGACCTTGTGGTTCTTCCAGTCGTCAACCCTGCTAACCAGATCTTCGACGGCATCATCGAGCAGGGTCCGGTCGACAGCCTCGTTGGCCGATGATAACGCCCTTTCCGCCGCGGCGACACCGGCAGTCAGATCCTCCTTGACCTGCTCGTCTTCGCTCTTCTTGTTTAGGTCCTTCAGAAGCAAAGGATACTTCACCAGCCTTTGCATGGGCTTGAGCAGGAAGCCGTCGAGGGTGTTGAAGTCGCATGCCACGGGATGCTCGATCGACTTGATCTTGTCGAAGTGCGTTTGCGCAACTAGCGCAGCTCGCCTCTGATTGGCGATGAAGGGCTCGTAGATCTGAAACGACGATTCGTTGGTGACGAAGGGATTGCCCCAGCGCTGGGTTGCCGGCGGCATCGCATACACGGTCTCAACCCGGATGAGGAACCTCCGCTGGAAGTTCAGGATGGCGTTGATGTTCATGAAGATCGAGTGGATGATGTCCCCTGGGATGGCGCTCTTCTGTTCCAACGCCATCTTCAAGTCGTAGAGGTTCTCCAAGTCCTGAACATACTTTCGTTCCGTGTCGACCAGCTCCCTGACCACATAATCCCGGTAGCTCATCTGGGAGCCCGCTGCAGGGGCAAGGCCAGGAGTATCTTCGGGATATGGTTGTGACTCTTGTATTAGAAGCCCTTGGTTCTGGGCGATGTCTAGCACGTAATTTACGACGGAGGTGACCTACAGCGGAAAACCGTGCAAGAGTCAGCAGGGAAAAGAATAGACGGAGAAAGGGTGCGAGACCTCAACCTACCTTGACAAACCCAGTGGTGTCCACGCCCAACAAGTCGCCAATGACGAAGCTGTCTGCCAACGGGATGTTCAGCTCCTTCCAGCAGGCCTCGACGAACTTGAAGATTGCCATCTTGGACTTCTTTTCATCAGAAGCGTTTGCGCCAGCGATCCGGATGGGGTTGTCGGGCTTGACGACGTTGTAGATGGCGACCAGAGGGTGTCCCGTCCTCAACAGCCTCCAGAGAGTTTCCACGGGATCCGCGTTAGGGTCCTCCTGCTCCCACTCTTCCATCTGGCTCATGAACTGCTCGAAGCCGGGCACCTGCGCCATGCGCTGCCTGAGCGACACGCATATTTGGTATAGCGACCGGGATGCGTCGGCCTTCTGGTTGATGATGTTGCTGGTAGCCACCACCTGCCCGTTCTGTGGTGGAGGCGGTGTCGGCACGACGGTGGCTGCGCTCGCCAGGCTGGAGAGCGATGTCGTCGACGCGTACGCCGTCGAGCCGGAGAGCTGGCTGGCCCTCGGCGGGGCTACGCCGGTGCTCATCATGCCCTGTAGCCGGGGGACACCGTCCTGGTTCGACACCGGGAATATCGGGGCGGTGTTGGTTCTTAGGAGAGGAGCATGTGCCATAACCAATCCATTCGGGTCGCCCGCCGGCACGTGTGCTAGTGGTGGGTCGGAAAGTTCGCCGGGGCGACGGCGGTGGGGGACGGCGGAGGCACGACAAATTCAGGGGGCCGGACTGAGACGATGAGTTAACGCAATCGGCGTTCGTCTACGGGAAGCGGGAGTCGTCGTCGTCGTTGTCGTGATCGTGGCCGGCTGGTCGATTGGTCGGTCGTCGTCTTCGTCGTCGTCGATTCACAACGAAAGGGACGATGGCGACTGGCACGGACGGCAATCGAAAGTCGAGGTGGCGTCGGTGACAGTGGTGATTTTCGGCAGCGAGCGAATGCGCGGCAGGCCAAATGAGGTGGTGCGAAGTGGGAGTGGTAGTATCGCCGCCGATCAAAAGCTACTGCAGGTTTTGGCTCTTCTGAAATCGCGGTCGGCGAACGAGATCAGAAGGGAGGAGCGAGGTGCGAGGTGTGAGGGAGCCTGAGGTTCTGGATGCAGCTTGGCTTCCCCCCTTTGCGGGCGCGGCGGTTGGGCGTTGTGGCTTCTGGATTTCACGTCATGCGACTGGACGGACTGAACACCTCGACAAGATTGTGCTCGAGTCGGTAAGGGGGTCCCTGCTTCTCCTGCCAGATCCCACTCTTCCTTGTCCGATTCGTGTGGCCAACCCCGTCCTTGGTTCGGTAGGTGGTAGCTAGGTGGCTTTTTCTTTCTTCAATTAAAAGCCGTCGCAGTAGAGATGAGTGTCGAAAATAGGTTGAATTGATCCGGTCGACAGTGAACCCCCCTCTTGCACTCGGTCTTCTTTCTTCTAAGCCCTTGGAATTGTTTCCAGCAGTGTCAAGACCGGATTTGAAACGGGTCGTGGAGAAAGAAGGGCCGCTGTCGGAGATCTGGTTGGCTGAATCGGGGGCGGCAAAGCAGCCCTGGGTGGTGGTCGACTAGGTCGGGAGGCGTGAATAATGGTCGGCCTCTTCGGGCGGTCGATGATTGGAGTCACCTCGTTGGCAATGGGCAAAATAGCACCGAGAATTTTGGCAGCGGTGAGGCGGAAGTGGAAGTAAGTCACAAGAGTGAGCGAGAGACTTCAACAACCAGTATCGTCCTGGGCGCTGGGCGGAGCAGGAAAAGGAGGATGCGTCTTGGTCCCTGCATGTGCTAGAATTCGCTGTGTGGCCAAGCCAGTGGACAAGTGGGTGGACTTGATGTCGTTCACAGGGTGTGGGCGTCGAGCCGGAGGCAAAGGAGTGGGTGGAGTGGAATGGCCTGGTGCGTGCGATCAATCAATGAAATGAGGGCACTCGACCACCAATTTGCAGGCTCCCACACTGTGAGGTTGGAGGATAGGCGGTTGGTAGTTGAAAAGGGGGGACCTGCCGGGGTGTTGCCAGCCGTGTTGGGTGGGTGAAGGAGGGGCACATGTACAGTGTAGGCCCTGAGTACCTACTTCCCTCCTTCGTCTCGTGCAGGTTCTTCCGGCATGCAATCACCTCAGGCACCAAGAACGCATAAAAATGCGACCGCAAACATGGGGTCCGGGATGGGGATAAGGGAATCCGTTCAAGAGCCAAATACTGAATCTTGCGGTAGCATATAATGTCAGAGCTACAAGCTACGAGAACAAGACTACATACAGCGAAACAGACCGGGCAGGGCAACGAGAAGAGATAGACTTCTTGCGGCTTATCCGTGTCTCGAAGCTGTCGATTTCCTCTGACCAACCTCCATCAAGGTCGCGCAATCCAACACCCATCGCCACCACCCACCACCACCACCCACCACCATCTTTATTGTCTGTTAGTTGAAGAGTACCTAGGTACCTAGGTAGGTAGGTACTTGGGTACTTGCGTGCACGTCCAGACGATGGCAGGACGGCGCGAGAGCTATGAAGCACCGACACTTCGGATGCACTCACTGACCAGTTCTGTCCTCCTCAAACCAGCAGCCAGTCGGGTGATCCAGAGGTTGATGATGAGGACAACTGGGAAGAAAGGATCTACCTTGAGCTGAGCTCTCTCCGGGGATGCTCGGGCTGCAGTCCCAGCTGCCGTCAAATCAGGCACAGGTAGGGAATCTCCCTGCTCTGCAGCGGTCATGTTCATGTTGTGAACCGTCACCGTGATCAGGGCCTTTCCCGTCCTCTGTTCGTGTGCCCTTGCTAGCCTGCTTGCATTCATGAAAGTCTAGGGGGGGCATTGATTTGGCTCGAGTTTCTTCGTTTCAAATCTGGCGGAAACAGGCGCTAATCCAGAAGCGGTCTTTGCGGCACACCACCTTCAGCACCACGCACACTGGGTGGCCCAATCCTGGCTAGCCTCATCTGTGAGAAAAAGGCACAGGTTGAAAAGGGAAAAAAGAACCAGAGACCTCCACATTCTCCAACGGCAGGCCAGACTGTCCAGCCCTCCCTCCTACTTGCTTTCGTTCTGCAGTCAGTTGGTCGCGAACCGTTCTCCTGGAACTGGTCTCTTTGCTTAGGTACCTACGGTAGGTACCCCGTCCCCCATGCTCCGCACAATACTCAACAAGTCAGTCATCGCCGTGCATTTTGAACCCCTCCATATCGTTCCATATTCCAGCACATACCCCGCCCTCTAGCAAATGGACGGATGCTTTATTAACTTTGCAGCACACAGTCTTCCCCAAGACCCGAGGACAGAGCGGCTGGTCGTGAGGGACGTGCGAAGGGACGGACGGATATGTATGTACGTACCTATGTAGAACGGCCCCTCCCCTTGGATTCATGCACCCCAACTGCACGTCTCGGCAGAGGCGAGCGAGGACCGCGAGGAAAGGACCAAGACAGCCAAGAGGACCAAGAGGGATTTCTGAAGGGAGGCGGGCAGATCACAATGATGGCTGACCGGCTGCAACCGGACTCGTCAGAGCCCTGGTGAGTACCATGCAACCCATGCCTGTCTTGGTCCATCATCCATAACTCGCCCGCGCTCCCGCGTTATTGCGTTGCGAGGTTGCGACTTCCGGTTTCTACTTCTGGTTTCCGCAATTTACTATGCGCGATCAGCACCTGCGAAGTGCCCACTCAACCTTGGAAGTTAAGACGTGGAGCTGGCGAATGGGATTCGCAGACGTCCACTCCTTTTTCAGTCCCCATGTTACCAGATGCCAACGACAGCCCAAATATTCGTTCCCTTCTCACGGGCCGATGGGCTTCGCTGATCGCAACCAGTCGCAATGTGACGAACGAGACACCCTGCCGATGTGATCACAAAACCTTCGCCAATGCTGCCAACTCAAGTCGTCGAGAGGCGCGGGAAAGAGCCGTCCCGCCTCTCCGTCTGCCCGCCTGTCAGACATCTCGCTGGTGCTTCCCGAACCGCACAACACGTTGCAGAGTTTCCGACCACATAACCGATCCCCTTCCACACTTCCTGCTTGTCGCATTGGTCAGGTTCCTTGGTTCCCTGGGTCGTCGTGCCTCGTCTCCTCCTCCCAAGCTATAACTGCGGCTGCCAAGCCCACCCTGCGTGAATCTGAGATTGTGGAAAATAGGAAACAATGGCGTTTAAATCAGGCCACAAGCTGAATCCTTCGACCTTCAGGCCTCGAGGCCCGTCCAGGATGGAGCTTCCAGGATGGAACCAGAGAGAATGAAAAAGCATCGATAACATCAAGGACAACATCAAGTACCGGTAGGGCCCCAAAAAAAAAAAACCTTCCCATGGCTGCCGTGCTTCTTTTTTTGGGCATCCTTTTGTCCTCCTTTTGGCCTACGACTTTACCAGCACCTTTCCCTCGACGGGCTTCTAGAAGGAAGAAGCAACCTCAGCCCGCTCCACAGTCGCAGGGAAACCGATCGATTGAAACAGCCCAGGACATGCACAAGAGACAGCTGTAACACAAGACCCTCCCGGTGTCCGAGTGTCAGGGAGGGCGGGACTCAGCAAACGGGAAACGGTGATGACAGTTCACGTGACATGCTCATCAATCGGATCAGCTCTTCGATCCCATCCTCGACGTCGACAACCACCGGCAAGTCCTCGAGGACTCTGCAGCCGCTCCAGCCTGTCTTTCCCACCAGTGTGCGTCGCTGTCAGTACTTGCCGGTTACTTGTCTCGAACGGCACATCTCGTAACCTGCCGTGTGGTTCCACGTGAGCTGCTCCCAGGTTACGCCGGAGGCTGTGTCGGAGTGGTCGCACGAAGAGTCCGCCGTTCCTGGCCGGACTCGTCGGATTTCTTGGTCGCTCCTTCGATGATGAACCGGGCAGGGCACATCTTGCGGCCAGCGCCGGTGAACAAAGCCAAGAGGCACTCCACATCATCGGTGCGCGCCGTGGGATGTTGTGGAGAGAGCTGCCAGGCCGCGAGCGGCGCGGGGAGGCGAAGGCCCAACGAGCCGAGTGCTGACTGAGATAACCATCTGCAACTTGGAGGGGCTGGGGCGGGTTCTGGATGGTACCTTGGATGGGACTGGAGTTGGGTACTGGCGCAGTCAGGTTCGAACAATTTATCTCAGACTTGCATCATCAAAAATTACGAACAAGAATACAGAATACCAAAGTAATAGAACATCCAACGAAAACCTGATCACGGCAGCTCCACGCCCGGATTCTATGTACATATGTGTGGTAATGCGAGGAGAGACAAATCAAATTTGCGCCCCACGGAGTCAGGAATCGCGATGTGGCTGCCTAGCCCACACCTGCCCCTCAAGTGCAGGCTGTGGCGAGGTGCCTGAGGGCAACAACAAGTCTGGTGACAAGAATGAGGCGGAAATACTTGGAAGTGATGACTTCAGTCGTAACCAAACTCGAGAAAAACAAATCGTTATCGACATCGCCGAAGAGAGCCACGTAGTCCCTTGTTTGAATTATCGCCCAAGTGACTTCAGTTGCCCGGTTGCCCAGGATTTGTGGTGCTGACACTGCGTCCGTTCTTTGCTATACTGAGGCAACACAGAGCGCGAAGGGAACGTGACACTACCGACGACGAACCACCAGACTTTGGCACCAAACATTGCCAGACCACCGCCCCAGCAAACACCCACGAACCAGCGACGCCCCCCGCCACGGAATCCACGGCCGAATTCAATCGACTTTAACAATCCGTAGTCACGGAATAATCTTCAGTCAATAGTTTCTCCCGGTGCTCCCACCTGCGCTGATGCGCTGACCGGCAGCTGCCCGGAATCGACACAGACCAACCCAACCCCCCTTCGGCAGCACGCACCAAACGCCAGACCACAGGCCGAACGGTCCGGGCTCCATCCGGGTCAACCCTGCCTCCACTGCCAGTACCAGCCAGAAAGAACCAGATCGTGGACGATCGCAATCCCATGAACTGTTGCCGTGCTCCCACCACACGCACGCGGCCCACAAGCAAACAACACCAGAACACCAGCATGGATTCGGCCGACGAGGGCTACTCCGAAGCCCCTCTGAACACCTCCTTTTCCTCGAAGTCGCCGGACGGCAGCTTGTCCTCGGGTCGTCTAGGCGGCCGCGAGACTTCTGCAGCGCTCCTTCGACACATATCAGACCTCTCCGTGTCCAGCAAGACCCGTACGTCTTCGTTTTTGCCCCTGCCCCCCCTTTCTCCCGTCGCCTTGCTCCCTTATCTCCTCTCCTGCGCCAAACAGCATGCTGACCGACCACAGAACTCGTCATGAGCCTCCTCGAAGAACTTCCCACGAGCGTTATCGCCGAGATCGTCCAGCGACTGAGTCCTCGTCTCTACATCGACTTTATAAGATACCTCCCCACTGAGATCTGCCTCAAGATCCTGGGCTACCTCGACCCGCTATCGCTAATCTGCGTCGCGAAAGCGTGCCGCGCCTGGTACGACCTGGCCCTCGACCGCAAGCTCTGGGAGAAGCTCTACTACCGCGAGGGATGGAAAGCAGTGCCGTCAGAGATACAGGTGTGGGAGGAAAAGATCAATGGAGGTGTCCTCGGCGCATCGGCCTATAGCGGCCACCTGCACAGGCTCAGGTCGTCTGACGACGGGCACACCCACAAGAAGCGGTCCATCACCGCCCCCGACGATGCGGGCGGGGACCCCGACTTCGTCATGATCGATGCGGACCGGGCCGTCAAACAGGAACCCGCGGATATCGAGATGGGAGAGGCGAGCATTTTCGGCGGCGGGCCGAGCAGCGCGTCAAGAACCTGCATGACGCCAGGGCTGAGCGCGATGAGCATGGGCGGCGGCTCCGGATCCAGCTACGACTCGAGAGCCGATCCTAAGGGCAAAGGTGTGGATACGGGGAAGGGCAAGGCCGTCGCCGCCGCCTCCGCCACCTCGTACTCGTCTGCGCGGGAATTGGCCGCCCTGGCGGCTAGCATAGGAGTCAGGCCTGAATCTCTCCCAGACATGACAGAACCGCCCGGCTCCCTCGCGAGGTCGACCCTGTGGACCTGGGACTCGACCTCGGCACGCTACAGGATCAACTGGAAATATCTGTACTCGACGCGACACCGACTTGAGGCGAACTGGGACAGCGGCAAGTTCACCAACTTCCAGTTCCCCCACCCTGACTACCCCGGCGAGGGCCACCACGAGTGCATCTACACGCTGCAGTTCAACTCGGAGTTCCTCGTCAGCGGCAGCCGCGATCGCACGATCCGCATCTGGAACATGCACACGCGCCGGCTCGTGCGACCGCCGCTGGCCGCCCATCACGGCTCCGTGCTCTGCCTACAGTTCGACTCGGACCCGGACGAGGACATCATCGTGTCCGGCAGCAGCGACTCGGACGTCATCATCTGGAAGTTCTCGACGGGGCAGATGATCCAGCGCCTACAGCGCGCACACGCCGAGTCGGTGCTGAACGTCAAGTTTGACAAGCGCATCCTCGTGACCTGCTCCAAGGATAAGACGATCAAGATTTTCAACCGCAGAGACTTGCGCCCAGGTGAGCCAGGTTACAGCACGGAGGGCATGGTGCATCCCGTCGGCACACGAGTTAAGGTCTACGGCACGGGATACGACACGCTGGACCAGCTGCCGATCAAGCCGGCTTTCACCATGATCGGCGCTCTGGTGGGCCACGGTGCCGCGGTCAACGCCGTGCAGATCGTCGGCAACGAGGTCGTGTCCGCCTCGGGCGACCGCAACCTCAAGATCTGGGACTGGCCGACGCAGCACTGCCTGCGCACGTACGTGGGCCACTCCAAGGGCATCGCGTGCGTGCAGTACGACGGCAAGCGCATCGTATCGGGCAGCAGCGACAACGAGGTGAAGGTGTTCGACCGCCAGACGGGAGTCGAGGTGGCCAGCCTGCGCGCCCACACCGACCTCGTGCGCACCGTCCAGGCCGGGTTCGCGGACCTCCCCTACAGCGACTACGAGGACCTCCAGGAGGCCAAGCGCATCGACCAGGGCTACTTCGACGCCGTCGTCGCCCAGACCCTGCCGGGCTCGCTGAAGCGCGGCCGGCCCGGCAACTCCGGCAGCAGCCGGCCCGAGGAGATCACTGCCTTCGGCGCCAAGCTCCCACCCGGCGGCGGCGGCGGCAAGTTCGCCCGCATCGTGTCCGGATCGTACGACCAGAGCATCATCATCTGGAAGCGCGACAAGGAGGGCGCCTGGAAGAAGCACCACCACCTCAAGCAGGAGGAGGCTGCCGACGTGGCCGCCCGCAGCATGGACCACCACCACTCGCCCCTCCCGCCACCGCAACAACAACCTCCGGTCGCCATGCACCACGCCCTTGCCAGCGCCGCCGCCTCGCAAGCAGCCGGTGATGCCGGAGTAGCCAACACCTTGTCGATGCTCCGCGCCCAGCGCCAGCTAGACGCGTCCAGCCACCATTCATCCTCGTCCGCATCCGCATCCGCATCCGCCGCCGCCATCGCCGCTGTCAGCGTCCCAACAACAGCAGTCGTCGTTCCCCCCTCCTTTTCTTCGTCTTCGGCATCGTCATTATCCATCGCGCCGCCCAGCATCGGCCTACCAGAGCTCCCCGCCAACACCCCCGCGCACGTCACCGGCGCCCTCACGCGTCTGATCGACGCCACCGTGCCGCAGGGCGTCGTCGCGCTGCAGTCCGGGCTGGCGCGCCACCCGGACATGCTCGCCATGCAGCCCCAGCTCCAGGCAGCCATCGACCGCGAGCCGAGCTCGCACGTCCGCGCGCAGCTGCGCCAGGCCGTCAGCACCGCCCTCGTGCGCACGCAGCTCGCCCAGACCCGCTCCCAGCGCGTGCACCTCACGGGCATCCAGTCGCGCAATGCCGCCGCCCTTGCTGCGTCGCGCGCCGGACCCAGCAGCGGCAGCGGAGACTCGGCCACCGCCGTTGTCGCTGGCCCTTCTTCCAACGCCACGGCGTCATCCTCTGTCCCCGTCCCCGGCAGCGCGGACACCCTCCTCCGACCACAAATTCCCACCACGAACTCCGCACCCGCCGTGCTCGCCTCCTCCTTCTCGTCTTCCTCCTCCTCCGCCGCTGCTGCTGGTCCATCCTCCTCCAGCGGCACCACCGCAGCAACAATCGTCGCATCCCCCGCCCCTCTCACCTCAGAAGACACAGGCCTCCCCCAACTCGACGGGGAGCCTACCCCCGCCACCGCCACCACTGCCGCCGCCGCCGTCGTCCCAACAGTCACAACCACCACAACTATCACCAGCGGCGGCGGTCCCCCACCCGCGCCCGTCCAGGCGCCCGCGCAACCCGTGCACCACCATCCACACATCCCGCCCGTCGAGGCACCGACGCCCGTGCGCGTCTTCAAGCTGCAGTTCGACGTGCGACGCATCATCTGCTGCAGCCAGACGCACGCGATCGTGGGGTGGGACTTTTGCAACGGTGATCCGGAGCTGGAGGAGGCCTCGAGGTTTTTTTGGACTGTCGAGTGACGTGACGTGACGTTGCAGCTCTTTCCCAATGTTTTTCTTTCTCTTTCTCTCCTCTTCATATGCCACGCTTTCCACAGGCACTTTCAACTCGCTTGGGCATGTCTTGCCCGCTGCGATCTTACGTGGCTGACCTAGTGTCTATGTTGTATGGCTTTAAGCAACAAAGCTTTTTGTTCTGTTATCATTTGCTTATTTTTGTTGGAGGGCGGGACGGAAGGCACTTTTGGAAGGGAGATAAAGTTTTTTTGTTTTACCATGGCATCAGCGGGAGCGACGGGCGGACTTCAAATATAACGTTGCTGTGAATATGTATGACAGGGAGAGGAGGTCAGTGGGAGGAAATGGAAGGAGAAGAGAAGAGAGAGTAAGGGTGGGTCGAACTTTTGTTATATACTTCGCTTTGGGGATCGTTTGGTCGCTTTCTATATTGCTGTTTTGGCCGTTAGGCCGTCCAGTTTGTTGTACAGTTCTAATAGTAGGTATTAATACTTAGGTTCAAAAAGAGACTACATTGAAGACACCTTCCCTCTTGACGGTGACCCCATAGTTACACACGGATGCTTGTTGGGGAGTTAGGCATGCATACCTACATGCGTTATGAAATGTGTTGGTAGTGCAGACGCATGGCATGGTAGGGGTTTCAGTGGCTGATTCGTACAAGTAGCAAGTAGCTCAGGGAAGAGGAAGAACCAGAAACTCAAATAGTAGTTCGTCATTACCTAGGTAGGTAGGTAGGTAGGCAGTCGATCAGTAACGCCAATAACACCACGTCGCCCAGTTATCCGTCCTAGAGTGCCCATGTCCCGCTCACGTGGAAGCAAATATAGTCCCTGTCCTATCCAAAACCAACCCATAGGATCATATCATCGCGCCGCCGCACCTACTCCTCCATCGTTCAGGTAGGATGAGTCCCTCCTCAGCTCATCCTAGCGCGTGTGCCTCTCCCCCCTCTCCTCCTCCTCCGCGCCTTTACGCGGCAATCCCTGTCCTCGCTGCTCTCCAGTCATCACCCTCATCTCGCCGCCTCCTGCACCTTCCCCGCATCAACCTTAGGCGCCTCATCAATGAACTCAGGCACCTCATCTGTCATGAAGCTCGGTATGCCCCCGGCCTCGGCGGCCTCGCTCTCCAGCGGCGCCTCCATCGCCAGCGCGTCCAGCTCGGCGTCGAGCTCGGACTCGTCGATATCCTCCGGTATGTCGTAGGACCTGGCCAGCGTCTCCTGGATCTCGTTGCTGCGGTCCAGCAGGTCGGCCATCTTGTCGTGCATGCGCTCGATCTTGTCGATGTCGAACTTGCCGATCTGCTTCTGCATCTCCTTGGTGGACTGCTCCATGGCCGCGACGGTGGTCATGGAGTTTTCGAGGGTGGATAGCGTCGACTGCAGCTGCCAAATGCCCATCTCCTGCTGCTCGTACCGCTGCTGCATCGCCTCCAGTTGCGTCTTCTGCTGGTAGATGGGCAGCATCTTTTGCGTGAGCCGGTTGTACGCGGGGGAGCCCTTGGCGAACTTTTCGCGCTGCGCCCCGAACGCGCGGAGTTTTGCGCTGCACTCTTCGATCTTGCTGGCGCGCGCGGCGGAGTTGGTCGCGTTGGAGGCGAGCGCTTGGTCGAGCGTCGGTGGTTTTGGCGCCGCGGCGCCGCTGCCCCATAGGCGGTGCATCGTGAAGGACAGAGCGAGAGAGGGGGTTGTAGGGTCAGTACTCTGGGAGGTTAGAGAAGTCGCCGGTACGTAAAAGGGCCTTCAAGGGGTTATCTAGCGATTTCGTCGTAGAAAAGTATGTAGGTAGTCGATCGGTCGATCGGTCGATTCGGTGTTGTTTGCTATGAACAAGAATGGGAGTCGGCGAGGCAGATGACGAGGCGTGGAAAGAGATGTGGGGTGCCTCCGATCCAGTGATGTCTGGTGATGTGGGGGAGGTGGCGACGGCAAGCTCCGGTCATCTGTGTGCTGTTGTTGCCTTGTGGGCCTGCGAGTTAGCCTCCAAAGACCACTGACGAATGCCGTGCCACCCTAAGAGCCCAGGACCCAAATCCCAATTCAAGTTCCGAATGTTAGACCGCGGCTTCGCAAGTTCGGATCCTGATATTTTTGAGCTCGTTCGTGGTGATAAACTCCTTTCTCCCCCCCCCCCCC
>PYST01000249.1:39772-58420 GCA_003049485.1 Ophioceras dolichostomum
CCCCCCCCCCCCCCCCCAAAGTAAGTAAGGTTCATGTAGCGCATGCAGCAGTTGCGTTTTCAGCCTTCATGTTTCTTTTTTCTTTTCCTTTTGTAGTGTTCCTGCGGTCCATGGTTCGGATGTCACATCAGGTAGGTACCTCATCATTGTAAAGGAACCTTAAAGCATTCTCGTTGTCTCTCTACCTCTTTTCCCCCTTGCAGCCGGGCGTTCTTTCCATTGACAGATATTTTCCAGGCAACAACCTCTATGAATGTTCTTTCCCATGCCTTGCTAGTACTCTAGCCATGCAGGGAGGGACCTGAGAGACCCCGCTGGACGCAGCGACCTTGCATCCAGAAGATGACGGCAGCGGGCGACACTTTTCCCTCACACCTTCAATATTCTCTGCCTGAGCCCACTCACATTATTTCTCGACTCCCTGCGTTGATCAACAACATTTGTTACAGGATATCTGTCCAAGTGCATGCATCGGTACCTAGATACATTGCCTCCCATCCTATCACTCCTCTCACAGCAAATTGCATCATGGACGACAACGGCATCAAGTGGTGGGACGTCAGGTTGTCTTCGAACCTTCGGGACTTCAGCACACCTGCGCAGCACGAGACCGACGACGATGTAGTCAACTCAGGGCTCTCCGACAACCTCCTATTGCCATTCGAGGAACTCACCATCGAAATCATGCGTTTCGCCCACGTCATCCTCAACCGAGACGAGTGCAGAGACACCCTTTTGGAACGGTGCCACTCCTCCTCCGCCGGGGGCGAGGAGGAGAACCAGGAGGACAAAGCGCGCAAGGACCCGCGCGCTGAGTTGATCATGGCGACGTTCGAGCTCAACGAGGAAGAGTACGAGGGCAGCAAGGGGACCATGAACGAGCTCTTCGACAGGCTCATGCCGCAACCACGCGACTCACCTCGCAGTCGGCGGCTTCTGCACGGACATGTTCTCACGGCGAACTTGACTGGGCTCAAGTGCATCCTCCAGGCGCTAATCTGGGGAAAGCTCTTGCCCCTCTTCGGCGGCGAGATCAATGGCATAATCAAGGCTTTTCGAGGGGGATATGAGGCCCATATGCCTGACAATAATAACATTGCATGCGTGTTGGCCGGTGCTACAGGTTAGGAGTCGGACTCACCAGTTCGTACGTATCGTCCACCAGGATAAATGACCTCTTGCCAGCGCCGTGCACACATATCTGGATAGAGCAAGGAACTAACTACTGTTTTCCATGCGAAAAAAAAAATCATTCTAGTGCGAGAAGCGGTCTTCCAGGTTCTTGAAAAGGAGTTAGTCCGGTGGGTCGGAGGGCCAGAGCTCCATCGACTCGCCAGGGACCGCCTTCTCAACGTGGTCACTCCCCAAGCCGTCGCGGTGGGATCCCGACTACAAGACTGGGGCCTGTTCCAAGTCAGCCGTATCCGGGACCACCTGTCCACCCGGAAATCGTACGTGTCCATTTACATCATGAAGGTCACCAGCGACGTCTTCCTCGCGCATCTCCCCCACGACTTCTCGTTCAAGCACATCCAAATCTGCCCCATAGACTTCTGTAACGCGCGCCGGCTCCCCAGCTTCCTCTCCGAGCCGGACTGGCGCATCGTGACCTGCGTCAACCCGGTGCTGAAGGTCTGGCGGCGCACGAGGGTCTTTTCTAGCCCTCTTCGCCTGCAGGGCACCGTCCTAGTCTGTTCGTGGTTCCCTCATCGATCCCAAGTCCGAGCCGTGGGCCTATGGCCCTTGGCTATCCCCGCGCGAGGTGTGGTGGGATAGTCTCGAGGGGACGAGGAGCTGGCCTCGCTGGCACCGCCCGCGCCCTAACGTCGAGATGACCGACGCGCCCGAGCCTCTAGCGCCACGACGGCCTACACCCGCTGCGTCGATCCAGTGTTTGCCGGCTGTGACTCCGACCTTGACTCTGACGTTGAATAAATCCGGTAGAATTACATGAATAACAAGCGGAACTTTCTTTTGCACTCCGAAAAATAGCGTTCATCTGTTCTAGCGGGCAACAACTTCCTTGCGGAAAGGCAATGTCAATAATGTAGGTGGTTTCTGGGGCATCATCCCTTCGCTGGTTGACCACGCCAGCTCTACGAGAAACGTCCTGGCGCCAACATATGGAGGGATCTACCCCAGTCCAGCGAGAAACAGCTATTTTTTGTTCTTTTGTTATCGAATTACCAGGTACCTACCTACCTCCCTAACTACCTGTAGTAGTCAGGGACACAGCGAAAAAAAATAATAAAAATAACAAAGAGCGTGTTGTAGTACTTGTCATCAAAGTAGCCTCTCCTCCAGCTCTCGAAACGGAAGTGCCAGCGGATGGATAGAGGCACTTGACCAAAGCAGCAGAAGACAACGAAGATCACAGACAACGCACTCTCCCTCCCTCTCGCACACACATTTCCAACCATGGACCTCCTCCACTGACTGCACCCCAGCTCCTCCTCCTCTCCCCTGCTCATCAGCAAACAAAGCGGCACGAAACGTTCAGTTCAGCTCGGCTCCTGACTAATGCTCCTTCTCCCCCCGAGCAAGCATCTCCAGCGCACTAACCCGATTCTCCGCCAGCATGATCAGCCGCTCCGCCGGCACCTTCTCCCCGCCCTTCGCGCTGAGCAGCGTCGCACTCTTGGCCACGTTCTTGATCTCGCGCCCGTTCAGCCGCATGCGCGACAGCGCCGCCAGGTCGTCCTCGGAGACGTCGAAGCGGGCGGCGCCGCCCGCGTGTGCGATGAAGTTATCCCAGACCTGCCGGCGCGCCTCCGGGGTCAGGTCGTGGTAGGGGAGGAACAGGTCGACGCGGGATTGGAAGGCGTGGTCGAGGGAGGAGATGCGGTTGGTGGTTAGGAAGAGGATGCCGCGGTAGTATTCGAGTTTTTGGAGGAAGACTTTTTGAGGCGACGCGTGGTGTTGTTACTTGGTAGGTTAGTTACTCGGTAGGTGCGCGTTGGATGGATCGTGGAGGTGAGGCATGTGGATGAGGCTAGACCGGCTCGGGCAAAGGGCGAATCCGTCGACAGCCAGGGCAGGGGCAGGGGCAGGGGCAGGCAAGGGGCAACAAACATACCGGCCACGAGCTCGTTGCGAGAGAGGTCGCTGTTGTTCCGGACCGCCATGAAGATGTCGGCCTCGTCGAGGAGGAGCATCGCGTTCAAGAGACGGCAGATCTCGAGGGCACGGTCGAGCTCCTTCTCGACCTCCTCCGGGCTGGTGCCCAGGACGGCGGCGCTGAGCGAGTAGAGGGGGACGCGGGCCTTTTCGGCGACTGTATTTTGGGTTGTTTGGGGAGGGGAGAAGGCCATACGGTGTCAGTCGAGACTCATTAGATATTGGGGGAGGGGAAGGGGAAGGAAGGTAAGGAGGTGGGTGCACGGTTTACTGACCTGCCTCGGCGGTGAAGGTCTTGCCTACACCAGGAGGGCCGAACAGCAGCATGATCAGACCCCGGCCCTTTGCCTCAACGAAGTCGTCGAAGGTGGTCTTGTTCAGCGCCTTGTTCTCGACGAAGGACCAGGCGAGCTCCTTGCAGCCCTTGGGCAGTACGAGCTTCTCGAATGCGTCGTCGTTCCAGGCAATCTCCTCCACATTGTCGGCGTCGAACATGGCTATTACAGTCAAGGGGCGGATGGATGATTAGCGAGCTCAGGTACACATGGCTGCCTACCTACTTAATGTAGGTAGGTACCTCCTAATACTACTACTTCGGGGCGCTTTGTACTGATTGCACGGCCTGCGCCATGAAAACCACAGACTAACACGGAAAATCGGGAAAGCGTGTGATATTGGACTGTAGGTAGGTATGTACGGAAGTGAGATTTGAACTTACCCCATCGCTTGGTCTTCAAGTCCATGCCATTCAGGAAGGGGATACAGAGCATGCACTCCTCATCCGTGAGGGGGACGATGTCCTCGTTCCTATCGTTGTCTTTCTTCTTGGCGCCATCGGCGTCGGCGTCAGCGTCGGCGTCGGTGGCGACCGAGACGGCATCGGTGGCGACCGAGACGGCGTCGATGGCGACCGAGACGGCGTCGTCGTCGAGCTCCGAGCCGTCAATCACCTCAGCGGTCTCGGACGCAGGAGAGCTGGGAGACTCGTCCGCCGCGGCCTCAGCTTCGGCTCCGGCCGCCTCCTCCTTCTTGGCGGCGGCGTCCGTCGCGGTGCTCTTGCGTCTGTCCCGGACGGCGATGAGCTCGGGTTTCTTGCTGTTCCTGATGGCGTAGTACGCGACGTTGTCCACCACGATTCTCCCAGAAACCTGTTGGGGATTTCATCATTAGATGTCATGCCACGGTCGGAGTAGGTGGGTAGGTAGGCAGGCGGTAGGTAGTCTGGAGTTAAGAAGCCGAGGAGGCTGCCAAAACTTACCGGCCGCGATTCGCCACTGTCGCCGTCCTCCTTGGAGATGCTGTCCCCCTCGTACCAGCGATAGTGGCACCCAGCCAGGGCTTCATACTTCCGCCCACGCGCCAGCATGCGCTCCTTGAACGACTCGGGGTCAGGCTGCATCTCGAGGGGCACGAGGTCGAAGGAGCGGACGTCTTTGAGATGGGAGTATTTCTTGATGGGCCACTGGTCCCGATAGTACCCGTGGACCTCGCCGTTCCACTCGATGCCCTCGAGAGTGATGGTCCACGAGCTGTGCTTGCGGACCATGTTGCCGTTGTCGTCATAGTCGCCCTCGCCCATGCCCTTCTCGTACTTGACCACTCGGCCGATGAACGGGACGCCGTACCACTCGGTGGTGACAAGAGCCCCCGGCGGATAGATCTGCCACACGTCCTTGAACCGGACCATGCCTGTCTTGGTGGTTTCCTTGAGGGCAGCGATGGAAGCGTCCAACACGGGCGTGAGGAAGTCGACAAGCTCGTTGACGAGACGGCTCTTCTCCACGACCGGGTTCGGCTCCACGCCATCGTCCTCGTCGTGCCCTTTTTGCACGGCGCCGGCGGCCTCTATGGCAAGCGCCGAACGCATCTCGCAGATGGTGTCCCAGCGATGGACGAGGGGCTCGAACGGCGGCTGGAACGTCCACTGCGCGGCGTCCGGGTCGAAGTCCTGATACTGAGCCAGGGAATCCCGAAGGACCTGGCGCATTGGCTGGCTCTGGATGGTGAAGTTGAAGGTGACCCATGCGTCCTCACCGCCCCGCTCCTTGCGGTGGATGATGGGCACGTGCGAGATGCTGTCCTGAAGAGCCTGTGCCTCATCCGCGAGCTGTGGGTGCTTCGAGAATCGCCGGCACAGGCTGCTCTGGCAGCCGTGCTGAAAGAGCTCGATAACCGGCTCGGCCTTGGCCTCCTCCTGGACCTGTTGGATCGGCGACTCGGCGCTTTCGACAACAACGACGTCGGTCTCGGAAGCCATTGTGCTTGTGGCAATCTAGATAGTGGACGGACTGATTTGATGGTTCGGGGTGTGGCTGGGGCTGTGGACTCTGGATGAGCGGGTGATGAGAAATAAATGGACTGGATAGGGACAGTTCAGAGAGGATTGGAGGTAGATGAAGTTAAAAACAAACTGATTGAGAGGTGTAGGTAGGGTAATAGACGATAGAAAAGGAAAGAAAATAAAAAAATGTTGGGAAGCGAACTTCTCGGTGTTCAATATATACTCGTTGCTACTGGCATATGTACCACCCTCTTTGCCCCAGGCCACAACTCCGACCACAAGCTTGGGGTCCGTACTTGAGACAAATGCGCGCCGAACTCGTTCCTAGTTACAAATTTTGACGCGGTTGGTCCACCAATCGCAGCTTGGGATGTCCATCAAAGCGTGTTAGTGCAGCGCTGCCTAGCCGCGCCAAGACTCACAAAAAAGGAGGGGGCTGCAGTTAGTCGTTGGCAAAGCATAACGCCAACGCATAACGAACCTGCAATCAAGAATGAGTCACCGAGAAAGAGAGAAGCAGAAATCAGGAGTAGGAAAGCGGGTAGTTACGGGTGCTGATATTGACAGATAAGAAATGTTCCCCAACCACCCTTTCTGCTTGGAACTTTGGATCTCTAGCTGAGGCAAGGCTCGCCCAATCCTCGGGCAACCGGTACTTACTTCCCCGTACCACAAGAATCACGCATCTTCTCCTCTTCCTCACGTTTTCCCTCCTCGAGCTTCTGGATCCCTGTCCTTGTCCGGCTCGAACTTGGGGAACTGCGAATCATCCTGCAGCAGAAGTCCAGCTCTGGTTAGGCTTCCACTGACTCACCGACGTTGGTGCCGCCCACTGGCAGTCTTCAAGGACGACGATGGCACCTGGTCGGGCTCGGGCAGCCTCCAGTTCTCCCGCGTCGTTATCAGCAACGGTTTGGCGGCGTGCAGTGTCCATCGTCCTTTCTTCTCCTCAACCTCTTCCGGCTCGTACCACACCATCATCCTAGGGATAGGGAACAGGCAGACAACAGGGCGCTCCTGGCGGCGGTTCATCTCCTTGCCCTCGCGTATTCCCGCATTTCTCGAAAGGCGTTGTGCTGCCGAGGTCTCGCACCTCGAACGTGATGACTCGCTGCTTGAAGTCCTCCTCCTTCTGCAGGTTCTCGACGTAAACGAGCCTGAACTTGGAGATCCCCCTCAGAGCGCTGCACAGCTCTACGGCGTGGGCTATGATTCTCTTGAGGACGCGCCAGAGGGCTCTGCCCCTCTCGCTTTTGGACTCACGCACCCAGTTCGCGAAGTGCCACTTGGCTTGGTGCTTCAGCTTCTTGGCTTCTGCTTTCATGCTTTCGACACCTCTGACAAGGCTGTATATATCCCGCTTTTGAGCGTCCTTCTTGGTCTTCCGGTCTAAGCTTTATGGGAAAGGGATAAAATGTCAGCACGAGTCCATAGCTTCCAAACACGATGTAGGGGACTACCAACAACTTACCGACTTCCAGCCTCTACACCTGTTTGAGTCGGTCCAACGCCGAAGCGGCGAGGTCCTCTTTGGAGGCGAACAGTGGTTCCAACCAGGACCAGATTATCGCACATAGTAGGATCTTGCGCCAGCCATTGAGCTTCCTCAGCTCCTCCAAAGCGGCTTTGGGGCCGATTTCCACTCCAATTTTGCTAAAGAGCTTGCCGGCTAGCACCTCCGACTCTTTACTCGTCTCTTTAGCTCTCGCCCCTCTGCCCCTCGCCTCTTTATTCTTCTCCTCTTCGCTAGTCGCTAGCCAGTTTTTGTAGCTCTTTTTGATGAATTCATAGTCCGACACCTTCGCGTCACCGTTCGGGCCATCGATGAGGTCGTTGACCAGTGTCTCGATCTCGCGGGATAGTTTCCGCAACTTTTCCGCGAGCGCTTTGTTGCGATCTCGGCGCCCGACCTCCTCTGGGATCTCAAGCCGCTTCCCGGTCGCGGCATCGCCGGAGTTCGGCCGGGTGAGTTTCCGCGCCTGACTGGGTGGCGGGATATCGATCTCCGGAGGACACTACGACCAGCCCGCCGGACACACAGGCATTTCCGTCAGGCCTGCTGCCAAAGAGCTGTTGAGACTCGGGTTGCTTTCTGAGTCGGATTCGATCAGCTACGAGTCGCAGTCCGGATCTACAGGCTTTGGAATATCGGAGGGATCTTGCAGGGCACCGTCATCGCCCTGCTCGCGGCTGTGACTCTCAGCCATGTTGAAGTTGGAATTGCGAATACAGAGGCGCTGGTTTGGATGGCCCCAGGATCAGGATAATGGGGAGAAGATTGGCCTCCTTTATATGTGCTTCGTTGCAGCGCATCTCGCTCGAGGTACAGAGGTCTAGACCCGGATGTCTTTCACTTGACCAGCGTACTCGGGGACGACGCAACTTTGACCTTGGTGTGGTAATATTGTTAATAGTGGAGTCGGTTATCATCGACACCCAGGCGCCAGCCACGCCGTGATGCATCTGCTTCACGGTCATACGAGTCGGGGGCAAGACACAAAGCGTGGCAGCGGTCATAGCGAGAAAATGACCATGGTTTTGAACTCATTTTATCGCGTCCGAATTGATTTATCTCCAGTCGGCCGGCCGATGGGCCGCGGTGAGCTTCGCGACTGGCCGTTCCGTTCGTCATCGGCGGCGGTGGAGGACGGCACGCAAAGCGGGATCTTGTTGTCTTTCAGCAGCTGCTGAAAGTCGCGGTGGAAGTTAGAGAGGCTCATGCCTTCCTCTAATAGATTGACTTCGAAAGAGCAGGGGCTGCTCGGATGCTGCTCTTGCGGACCGGGCTGTCCTTCGGGCACGCTGTGGCTCTTCCCCATGGTTCATTGGATAGCGATAATGGGGAGGACAATGTAGGTTGGGATAATGGGAAAGCAGCTGAGACCCGGCGGAGAAGTATGGAGAAAGGTAGGAAGGTGTTCAGGGTAGGGAGAGGGGAACGAGAGGAGGAGTGTGAGCAGTGAAGAAAGTCCACGGTACGCTGAAATATGTGTCCACATGACATGTTGGTCAGTCGACGACAGTGTGGGCTGTCAACAAGAGGACAAAGATCTGAAGGGAGCAGAACGGATGCGAGCAGCGGCAATGGGTCGCCAAAGGTCGCTTTTGTGGGCAAGTAATGTGAATGACCCCCGGAGAGTAAGTAAGTACTTACCTACCTAGGTGCATAGCATTTGAAAGCCAGATCTTACGCCCAATGTTCAGTTCTGTGGTGTCAGATGTTGGGCCGTCTCAACATTGACTGCTCAACTTTCCACAACTTCCACCTGCCCCGCGAGGAATATATCTTGGTCAATTAAAGATTCCTTTGGCACCTTAACCCACCGAGTACCAGCGTCGCTCGACTCCAACTTCAAGTCGACCCTTTCCTGCGATACTCCCGACGGATACCGCACGCTCGATACGAGAGCTCTGACACGGTGCCAGCACTCATCTTCCGTTGTCTCGATAGTATTGAGATCATGCGTGGCAAGTGTTTTACATCGGAGCAGGCGGGGATGTTGCCCATCGTGAACCCCAGCTGAGTCACCAGGAGGCCACAGCGTAGTAGATATGGGAAAGATTAGCGCTGTATAGAAGAAGCAGGCCTCTTGCTGAGCACGCGGTACGTGGGGAGGGTGGAGAGAATGCCGGGAGGTTACGTGCAAGGCGCGTGAGGGAAGTGACGTCGGTACCAAAAAGGAGAGAAGGGAGCAACATATTGGATGTTCAAGCCCCGCTGGCTTTTGTATCTGTCGGGGGTGTTGGTCACTCAAAAGAGTTACCCAGCGCAACCACAAAGACCCGGGATGTGACAGGCAAAGGTCAAGGTGAAAAGATGCACACGCAGGGGAGATGGGAGAATAACAGCGAGAGATCTGCGCAACTGACTGTCCTCTTGACGAACTCGAGGGCCGAAAAGAAAAAAAAAGGGATTCCGATTCACAAGTTTAACAGCCCAACCCCTGAAACGTCTCCCATAACCGCTCCCTATTGTCTATACATATCAGAGGCGAACCTGTACACAGGTAGGTCTTCTGCCGGGGCTCGATACTACGAGCAAAAGGGTCCAATACGGGACCTGGGCATGCCTTCTATTATGATTGAGTCGTCATCTCTCGCTGGCGCTTGGCCTTAGCGGCGGCTTTGGCTTGGATCTGAAAGCATTCAAACGATGAGTTGGCAATAATGGGGGACGTTCAGCATACCATAGCCTGAGGTAGGTGTTTGTGCGTGGGTAAATATATCGAAATCTCCACTTAATACATGAAATTGAGCTTCATCATAGTACTTGTTGAGGACGAGAACCCTCCACGCATCCAACTGCTATTTGGCACCCTCGCAGCGATGCAGTCCTGTGCTCAGCAAGTAGTCGGCCATGGAATCTTTCGGGAATGCCGCACGCCGTCGACAACGTGGAGGGAGAGAAGAGAAGGTATCTGAAATCTGTGTAAGTGGACACCCGTGACCAACGAAATACCGATCTGCCCGGACAGGTGGACGGTTAACTTACAGAGTCCCATTTCCCTTTCACCCTCACTACGAGCTTGCCATCGCGCGTATGCAGCCTCGGAGACCAATACCCTTCATCTCTGCGAACGCTGGATTCGGGTGACTGCTGAAACTCATCCACCTCGCGCCGCATGTGAGCCTCTACGTTCCCATGGATATATTCCTCGCTCACAATCATTGGTTTCTTGCTCATACAATTCCCCATCTTTATGATGTTTTGGTTTCCACATGCCTGGAAACTGCCGTGGATGCCTGAGAGAGGTACGGTTCGGAAAGTATATGTGATGATTGATAGGAGTGGTGCGGGACCTGGTGCGTGAACCTTCGATGGAAGGTTGAATGGTGTGCGCAAAGATGAATAAGAAACTAGTGGCTAGTATGACGAAAGGGGGGCTTGGAATTGGTGTGAGTGTAATTTTGGCAACTGAAGGTAGAAGGGGAAGGGAGGAAGAGTACTGAAAGAGGGGCATGAGGCATTTTATAGTCGTGGGAGGGTGTATTGAGTCCCTTCCAACGACCGGGGGGTAAGTCAAAGGGAGAGAGACAGAGAGCCAACAGTCTCTTTGTTGTATGAAGAAAGAAGCGGAAGAGAGGAAGAGAAAAAGAATGAAGTGACAAAAGGAAAGAAATACGATCTACAGAGAGACCCCACCACCACCACCACCAACACACGCATTCTCACCTCCCTGGGAGCGGCGGTGTCTTCAACATGCCTTTCCTTTAATCTTGGGTTGCTGTTAGAATGTTACGGCGCCAACCAGGACAATTATGCCGAGATTTTCATCTAGTCCCATTAATATGGCAAGAAGAACAAATGCTGAGAAAACCGTCCTGCTCACCCTTTTCGTCCTATTCCGGCATGTTTTTTAAGAGCATAGAGATTAACGATAATGAAATGTTCGGACTTGGGGGCGTCGGCCAAAGTTTGCCTCGATCTTAGCAACCAAGCCACCGTCTTCCGTTTTGCCCCACCTTGCGCACTTTCTGCGCCATTACTGCGACGGGGACAAGCCGCCAAGGGGATGGAGGCGGGCTAGTGTTAACAATCGACTTACTTTACTTCGCATATAAGGCCTGTTGAGTACTTGTACAACGGGCTTAGATCTCCCGTTTCTCTGCGACGTCCACAGCCGCCGCTTGTAGTCGTCTTTCACAGAAGCACCTTCGTCAGTAACGAGGAGGCGTTTTTGCTCGATAAGAATTTCCTCTACTTCGGCCACGGGCTGTCTTGCGGGATGCCACCAGTCAACATTGTTCGGGTAGGGTATTGAAAATACTAGCTTGAAGCCCTCGAAGACGTCTTCGCCTGGCTCGTCTTCGACATCACGATTGGAGCTAGGGCAGTTCCCCATGGTATTGAGATTATCGCAGTGTTTTAGGAAAGGCGAGATATGTAGTTCGGAGGCTGGAATGGGGCGTGGGACACTGTTTACATCTGACGTTGTACACTCATGAAAATGGTGGATGGTGGGTGGCGGGATGTTGCGCAAAGGCAAAGGATTAAACCGAAAATACACGGAGAAAACAGAAAGACTGGAGAATTTCCCTGCACGGTGGCATTTTATATTGGTGAAAAAGGTGTGTTGGCCACTTCTGTTGGTCAAGTATCAAAGAGACAAAGATCGCGATGAGAAGAGGAATGAGGATGACGGGAAAGTTGAGATAGTGGCTATCGGGAAAGAAAATGCGTGACACGGGAAGACAAAGAGTAGGGGGTGAAGGGAGGCGGCAGGGAGAAGGGAGGAAGCAGCAGGATGAGGTGCTAACAGTCTCTTTGTTACAACGGATCAGAATATCATGAGTTGAAAAGCCGGGCCCGCATCTTCTCCCGCCTCATGGTAGCATCGAAAGATGTCTCCTTTTCATCTATGAAAGGGCTTCAAAGCAATTAGCATAATGGCACTTTCCGCAACACTTAGCCACCTCAGGGTCTCTGCAATGCGTGCATGAGCGGGCCATGAAGAGAGCGGAAAGGTCGACATACGATTCTTTTCGCAGCGGTGGCGTACCTGTCAGGGACCATGACCTTGATCCTACATTGACGTCGGTCCTGAAATGTAACCGTAGGCTGGGTCACCAGCGTTGGTCAGCCTTATGCTTGTTTCTCCTTTCCGTCCCAACGAATCAGCAGCCCGATAGAACCTACTAGGGACCAGAATACCGTTTCGATGAACTGGTGGTTTGAACTCACAGGGGCCGGAATCTCCTCCACCTTTACCACGATCTGACCCGCTGAAGTTGTCAGTGGACGGAGGAAGTTTGTGACCAGCATCGGTTTTCAGGTCGTTCAGACCGACCGGGCTCTCCGCCAGCTGCGCTTCTAGGCATTTGACGATATCCTAGATCGTCCACATGCCCGACCCGCGTTAAACATCTCTCTCTTCGTAGATACACCGGTAGCCTGCAAGGCTGTCCTTTTCGGAGCTGTAGCAGTCCTCCATATTTTCCTCAAGGTCGTGTATAGTGCTGTCCTTGTCGGAGCTGCAGCAGTTCCCCATGTTTGGCTCGAGGTCGTCTATCTGGATGATGGTTTTGGGAGGGATCGAAGGGGTTCGGCTGCACAGGTATATGGTGGACAACGCTTGAAGTTTGGTACTGGACAGCTTCGGGGACACAGTGAAGAACCGAAATTGCTTGGGAAGACTGAGAAATGCAGTAATAAGTTGAAATGTGGCATGAGAGAAAAGAAAATGGGGGGGGGGGGCAAAAAACATAGGAAAAGAGAAGAAGGGGAAAGGAGAGGGAAAGGGCGGGAAAGGGAGGCGGGAGGGGGAAAGGGTCGCTCCATTCTGGAATTTATGTTGGCAGCGAGAGAAAGACCAGGGGTGTGACAAAGAAAAGGGGTCAAGGATACCACGGGTGATGAGGAACGCGGGGCGGGACGAGGCAGCGACAGCCGCTTTGCTCGAAAATTGGTTGGAATGCAGTGTCTTGAAAAGACCATCGGCAACAGCTTCATCACGATTTCCTGTCTCCATGTGATGTGATGCATGTGACAGGCAATCGTTGGCCACTGAAGAAACTTTCTGCTTCAAGGGAATCCAAGGAAAGTGATGATAGCTTCGTTTTTGTCTTGTTGGGCACGCTCCGTCACGGGCCCCAGAAGAATTGGCCAGCCGACCTGGCAAGAAGCTGCTTACTACGGTCTATCGGGGACCTTCTCCTGCCAGTCCTAATTCACTCGCACGGTAGAAAATGAGCAGTGGTCAGTGGTCAGAGGACATCATAGGGCGTAAATGTATTGTGTCCCGGGAATTCTGTGGTACTGAATGCTTGGTGACTGAAGACTGTGACGATTCCCACTGGCACCATTGCACCTACTACCTGCAGTGAACTGAATCTGTTCAATATCGGCTCTTTGGAGCTCATTTCGTGAAATGACCAGAAGAAGAAATCCGGGTCTAGACCTCTGTACCTCGCTTAGGACGCAGTAAAGTGAGTTCAACACCATGGCCAATTTTCGCTATGCCCGCTGCAGAACACATCACCGCGTAGCCGGTGCCTGGGTGTCGATGATAACCGGCCTCACTGACAATATTACAACACCAAGGTAAAAGTATGCGTCGTCCCCAAGTACGCTGGTCAAGTGAAAGCCCTGTTAAGCTGCGCGCCTCCCTTAGACCTCGACATCTCCCCGTGTATCGCTGGAAACGCTCCCCACACAATCTCCGCTTGGTAACAGCTTGGAAACACTCAGTGGGATGACCTCAAAATAAAGAGGCAGAACAAACCCCGGTGGTAGTACTGGAGCTTTTGGGAGGGGCTGACGACGTCGGAAAGGCCACGTTCGGTATTCAGTTTTCTTTCCGTTTTCTTCTCTCGTCTCACCCGGCAGGCGGTCGTGGACCTTTTGCGGCATAGGCACCAATATCAGGATATCTCTACTCTAATTGGCATCAAGTTTGATCTTGTTATTATGTCAACTGCAACTAGGTCGATCACAGCTCCTCACCTGGCAGAAGCAGTAATGACGCAGGTGCTGCCTCGTCCCGCCATCAGACTGATGATCGGGCACTCCACCCCAAATATATCCAAGACCGCTCGCTCGCTGCAAATCTAACCCCTGAAAACAGTCTTCTGCTCTGCAAGCATCTCAACAAACATCCCAATCTTCCTCCTCCTCGTATCCTCCTTCTTCGTCGTCTCGATCCTCCACAAGAACGAATACCGCTGCGTCTTGTTCAGCGTCGCGAAGAACTTCGCTGCCCTCCTGTCCTTGTCAAGCGCGGCCTGGAAGTCCGGCGGCACCTCAATGGTGCTCGACCCGGCGTACGCGCGCTCCCACCTGCCGTCCGCCATCGCGGCGTCGACCTCGGCCTGGCCCGGCCCGCGCATGCGCCCGGCCTCCAGCAGCGATGCGACCTTGTCGACGTTGCGCTTCGACCAGATGCTGTTCTTCCGCCGCGGCGTGAAGCGCTGCACGAAGAACGACGCGTCCAGGGCCTTGCGCTGGCCGTCGATCCAGCCGTAGCAGAGGGCTATGTCGACGGCGCCGTCGTAGGTGACTGTTGACGCGAATGCGCCCTTTTTGGCGATCCTGAGCCAAACACCCGCTGTCTCGCCGTGATTCGTTTCCAGCCACGTTTCCCAGGCCGCGGCGTCTTCGAGCGTCAGGGTCGGAATGCCTTCTGATGAGGAGGCACTGACAGAAGGGGCAGACGATGGAGCTGGCGATGGTGCCGCGGCGACAGTCGAGGCCAAAGCCTCTGCTTTCTTCGATGCCGTAGTCACAGTGCGCACTGATCGCCGGGTGACTCGCGCCTCGCCGGCCATGGTCGAGATATGGATGAAGACGTGGCGTAAAGATCTCAGGGCGACTGGTGTCACCCTCTGCATCAACTAGAGTAAAAGCAAACAATGGTCCTCTGGGCGGCTGAACCCAGGTGTCCGCGAAGTGGGAGCGTCAGAAGGCCTCGGAGAAACGATCTTGGGCCCCAGATAGGATCTTGAGGGGAGCAATCGATGGGATGAGGGAAGGGACGTCAGGTTAAGCTGATGGTAAAGTGGGGCCAGGGGATGATCCGTGGAAGTACGTTGTAGTTGGCGCGCTAACCTGGCTCGGCCGAGGTTAGCGCCGAGGACGACGCCGGCAGAGTCAACATTCCTCATCCGTAAGTCGCACCCGACCTGCTTTTTGGAACAAGAGATATTACAACAACTCGTCGCGACGGCCTCTCGTCTTTACTTTGCCGTGCGCTCTTTCACGTACTGAGGGTCACGTGAGTGTAACGACGTGAAACGCGTTCTTTGGTGGTAAGCACGAACCGTTCAGACAGAAACCATCCGCATCATCATCCAGCCCTCAGCCGCAAACCCCGCTCATCAGCTGTGGGAGTGCGGGGGTTTGGTCGGCCAGGCTGTGAACCTTTCCCCTGATTATATCACAGAGAGAGAGGCGAGTCACAGTCCAGCTGGCAAGATTTTCCCATACCTCCCATTCGGGCTCTAAACCATCCCATTTGTTCCAACTCTTGGCTCTAATCTTTTGAACTGGCGAACCTTTCACCAAGAAATTCTCAGCTGTCCTGTCATGGCGGAGGTGGGGCTGGTCCTGGCAGTATTCCCCGTACTCTTGCAACTGGCAGATTCGGGCGCTCGTGCTTCAGCGGAGGCTCGACTCGAGTTCAACCCGTTCAGGGAGGCCCTCGCCACCACTCTCACCGCCAAATGGATACGCCAGTGCGTCCTCGTGCGATTTCTTCTCAATTGCACGCTCGTTCTCCCAGTTCTCAAGCTTGAAGTGCGGATCGTGAGCTCAATCATCAACTGGCTCGCCATTGTGCTCCTTCGGCTTTTTGACCTCAGCGCCGATGATCCAATTGTTACTCCGCATGTTAGTAGCGTTTGGCTGGGTCATCTATGCACCCTCTTCCATACATACTTCCGCCGTGTGACTTACCGGGCTGACGCCTAAATGCTCAATCCGAACGTCCAGGTGCTTTTTCTTTGGGTGTTCACCATGATTGACACACAGTTTACGTGGGCGCTCTTCCGGGGACTATATTTTATCCTGGAGGACCCTGCCACTGTCCGCAAAGAGTATGCGGAAGCCTTGCGGGCCAGATTCGAGCATGAGAGAACTCAACACCAAACACAGCAGTCGTTGGTAATGTTTATCGATGGCATGCAGGGCACCGAGGTGCCAGTCGAGTCGAATACTACCGACAAAGATCTCATGGCTCGGCTGGTGGCCGTCTATCTTCTCAGCAAAGCGGAGTTCTCGGCTTTGTCGTGCGTGGGCATCACATTTAAGATCCTGGGGCACCTGGAGATCAGTGAGGTATACGAGAGACGATTTCCATCCATGCATACTGAGCCACGCCTGAACCGACGGTGCCAAGCTACTGCTGCTGATTCGATTCTCCTCTACTTAATAATACAGCTCTTACAGGTTGTTACCACAACACAAACCACCACGGCCCCAGCCGAAGCCACAAGTCCCTCTGCGGGAGAAACAGCGGCCAGCGCGCCGCTACCACCGGCACCCGCCGTGCCTAGTCAGGTTTCCCAGACCAGCTTCATATCATCTGGTCGGGGGTTTTCGATCCTGCCACTCGGGCAACTAGGCCGCAACGCGAACACTTATCTGTTCTGGAACCACGAGCATCTCAGCGGAGATGCCATGGTGCAGGAGCTCAGGCGCGGGGGCGTGCTGACGGACGCCGCAACGCCGAAAACCCACGCCTTGAATTTCGTCAGCACCTGGAACCCGACGGGAGCGATCATCTTCGCGGTCGGCCCTGTGTTCCTCAGCGTCCTGTTCTGCGTCGTCTGGCCCGCCGTGGCCGTCACGCGTTTCGATGCGGACGTTCAGACCAGCATCCAAACCGGCGTCACTATCGGCAGCTATGTGATCACCGCGGGTAAGTTCTTAACCAGGAAGGAGGCATTTCGTCGTGCACCTTGAGAGGGCTTACAGGGCTTGCTAATAGCGTCGTATGGTTATAGGGGCTCTGCTTATCGCTTTCATTGCATTCCTGGACACTCTGAAGACAAAGAGTTGAAGTCGGCTTGTGGCGATGTACAAGTCGTTGGGCGGAACGGTTAGTTAGAGAATGCTGGATGTTTCACGTAGGTAGTAGCATGGTGATAACAATCCATCCAGGTAATGCTCTCGATTACTAGTGGTAGATTTGTTTCAACTGATCTTACACTACATCCCCTCTGTCGAGGCGTAATTGGCTCTTCTCACAGCCCTCATAAGGCTAGCCCAACTGCCAGTTACCCAAACAAGCCCATCCTCTCACAACGTGACAGCACCAGCCCCCCTTCAGCTCGGGCAGAACGTATCCGCATCCAGCACGTCGACGAACAGGTCAACATCGATATCTGTCACGGCCGTCTCACTGCCCAGCACGTCCAGGCAGTTGTCGACGCTGATGCCGTTCTTGATAGTCACGCTCAGGCAGTCGATGATGGTGGTCGTGCCTGGCTGGATCGTCGCCTGGATGGCGGCCCGCTCGCACTGATAGAGGCAGTCGGTGTGGTCCCGCGCAGTTCTGACGACGCTGTCGGAGCGGCGCTCGATGGACTTGCCACACTGGATTCTCACGAGAACAACCGATCATTCGTCAGTGGCTCGATAAGCCGCAGGCCCCCACAACCGGCCACCTGCATACGGATAGCCGCACGCACGACCCTATCCACGAGATATGAGATTTCACCGCAAAAAAAGATAGGAAAATTTAGAAAAAAAAATGGCAATGCATCAATCAATCAATGGTGAAGCCATATACCGAAGACGATATCGCCTGGGCGATTAATGCGGTCGAGCGCGGCCGTTCCGTGCGCAAGGCCGCTCTCGACTGGGGCATCCCTAGGACAACGCTGCAGGGCCGTCTCGACGGCGCAATCACGATGCATCAAGCAAAGGCTGGGGTCCAGCGCTTAGATCCGACCCAGGAGGATCGTCTNATCAAGCAAAGGCTGGGGTCCAGCGCTTAGATCCGACCCAGGAGGATCGTCTGGAGGGCTGGGCCCTTACCCAAGCGTCCATTGGCCGCCCCCCCTCGCACCGCGAACTCCGCTTGTTAGTCGAGGAAATCCTCCTACGCAAGGGGAACCCTGTCAAGCTAGGGAGGCGTTGGGTAAGCCGATTCCTGAAGCGGCACCCTCTTCTGAAGGCTCAGAAGGCCAGATAAATCGATTTCCAACGTATCAACGGTGCTACTACCGCAAGGATCAAAGAGTGGTGGCCTTGCCTTCACCTCCCTCAGATCGAGGTCATCAAACCGGAAAACCGTTGGAACGTTGACGAGGCCGGGGTTATGGAGGGCATCGGAAGCAACGGGATTGTACTGTACTGGGAGCCTCCCAAGTACGTCTTTTGCAACGAAAAGAGCTAGGGAGTCGTGCTTGGACCTCCTTTAGCGAGTGCATCAATGCCACGGGGTGTCACCTCGACCCCCTCGTCATTTTCAAGGGCAGTACGGTTCAACAACAGTGGTTTCCTACGGAGTTGACCACTATGAAGGGCTGGAGGTTCACCGCAACGCCTGCTGGGTGGACTAGCAACTATACGGGAGAGCACTGACTCAAAGAGGTGTTCCTACCGGCCACGGTACCACGTAACCCCGGGAGAAGTGGTTGTTGATACTTGACGGCCACGCCAGCCACGTATCAGAGCGTTTTATGACACTCTGTGCTAAAAACAACGTGCACTGCATGTATCTAACGTAGGGGGCATAGTTGTGGGTCAGCCCTAGTAATGGGTCACTAAAATTTTCATCTCCCACACCAATTTCTGGGCCAGTCCAGAT
>PYST01000025.1:0-86614 GCA_003049485.1 Ophioceras dolichostomum
CCAGAGTAGACACCGGCCGCGTTTTGGACCGCATTTAACAAACATACCAACGTGCTTGAGAGATGCGGTGGGAGGGCAGGTGAAAGGCCGGCGGCGACCCATGCTAGAATATGGGCGCATTGGTGGAAAATCTGTGGAGTCCACAGGCGGAACATGTATACTATCGAACGCAAATGCAAGCAAAGTGGTCGTTGAAATGTCACCGCTGCAGACGGCGTTTCCGGGCCTCCTTTTCCAGCTTGAGCTTTCGCTCCAGCGCTTCCTGTTCTTGGTCCTCGCGCCTGGCAAGTTGGTCGGCCCGACGCTCCTCCTCGTCGATGTCGGATATGCCGGCCTCCATATCAGACTCATCGTCGCCCGAGGCGTACGAGTAACGACGTCCGCGGAAACCGAAATCCTCCGGCTCGTCTTCGTCGTCATCGATAAAGTCGTCCATCTCATCGTCGTAGTAGTCATCCCGACGGCCGCGATTCCGCGATCCGCCGGACGGAAGCCGGGGACGGGACCGATCAGGGCCATCGCGCGTGCTGTTACCACCCGCATCGGTCGCAGACGAGGATGTACCTTTGGTTGTTGCGCCAGGCCGAGGGCGAGCCGTACCCTGGTAGCCGGTTGTGGCGACGGCAGATTTCTTGGGCTTCTTGACCTCGCCTGCAGGCTCACCCTTCACAGTCCCGGAAGGCTCCGGTTCAGGTTGGCGCTGCCTCTTCCTATCGTAGTTACGACCGTCTCTGTCACCACTGGGGGCACCGTTTAGGCTCCCGCGCTGGGAAGCCGGGCGTGCACTGGGTCGTCGGCTAGTGTCTCGCGCTGAACCCTTCGACCCACGCATCAACTCTGCCTTCTGTTCCTCTCGCTCACGCTTCGAGGGGCCTTTATCGATCGGCTTGTGCTGGATCTTCCCCACCTGGCCCATCGATTTCTGTGCAGCTGCTGCGCGGGCCATGATCTCAGCGAAAGAGCCTTTCTTTGGAGTCGGCTTATTTGCGGTTGCCAGTGGGCCGGCACGCCCGTCAGCAGCGCCAGCGCCGGGTCGAGCCCGCTGAGCCGAAGGATCTGTGATTCCGGATCTGCCGTTTCCAAGTCCGTTCGTAGTAGGTGAAGGCCGCGCCGGTACGCTAGGCCGCGCTGATGCGGCGTCCCCATTTCTTTTAGTCACGGCCGACGCCGTAGAGAACGGGGAAGGCTTCGAGACTGAAAAACCGGGCGCCGATCCAGCTGGACGCGAGCCGGGGAGAGACGAGGAGTTGGTGATAGGTCCTGTTCTCTGGACCTTGCGCTCTAAGCCCTTCAGTTCATCGTCGGCCTTGCGCTTCGGAGGGAGGCTGCTGGGCATAGGCCCCGCCGAGGTCGTGATCGGCTTTTCGCCTGTGATCTCGGCTAGGAGATTGCCAATCTTCATTGTGTGTCAACACGATTAGAGGTGTGAGTCCGAGCAAGGGGCTGCCAGTGCAAACGGGGCTCTGGGTGACTGGAAAGGGACAATAGTGAATGAAGTTGAAGAGGCGCTGGGGTCGCCGAGTGCTCGTGTGCGTAGTTCAGGCGAAGGTAGAGTGAAAGAAGGGAGGACAAACCGGCATCGTCTCCGATAAGCACGGGTAATCAAGACCGGGTCTTTGGCGTGGCAAAAAGCGCCCTCATATGCGGAGCCTGTCGACTGTGGACCGTCGACTGTCGATAGATGGGCGGGAAGGTCGGTGGAATAGGCAAGGGGGAAGAAGACCGGATGTCCACCGTCAAGTCTCGAGCTTCGCGCTGGCTGCCACGGCTGAAGTTGGCACCGCCTGCAGGAGGTCGGTAGAGGGAGCCCCAGCAATGAAGTGTGGCCGCCAAAAGAAAGGCGATGGGGGCTACGAACAGTACGAAAACAGAAATTTGCAAGTAGTCGACCGCAAAGAACCTCCAAACGCGGGATATGTAGTGGCACGACGGCGCCAAACAAAGAAGAAATAGCGAGGTGGAGGCAAAAAGCCAGGCAGGGTCAGGATAGTGCACTAACGAGGCTATGCGCTAGGTGAGTCATTTGACATAATCCGAGTTCCCAGGAATCAGAAGACGGGAGGTACTAGACGCGTACTGGAATACACCTCAGTTGATGGGGTATATATACGCCCATGAA
Organism: Ophioceras dolichostomum; assembly: GCA_003049485.1. Classification (NCBI taxonomy): domain Eukaryota; kingdom Fungi; phylum Ascomycota; class Sordariomycetes; order Magnaporthales; family Ophioceraceae; genus Ophioceras; species Ophioceras dolichostomum. Next base: position 2,120 of record PYST01000025.1, read on the forward strand.
CCTGAAATAAATTTTTTTTTTTTTTTAAAAAAAAAAAAAAAAAAAAAAGAGAAAAAGGTGCCTCACTTATTGGGAAGCTCTAGCCAACCTGCGAACACTGGAAGAATCATCGCGCTAAGGGATGTCCACAGAGCCGTGCTGCAGAACGTCAGAGAGTGGGTCCACCACCTCAGCAGGCAAGTCACCTGACCCTCGAAACCCCACCACACTTTTGGCGTCAAAAAAAGAAAAGGAACGAAAACCATCAAATCATCGATAAAATTCGCCTCATCCTCAGAACAAGCTGAACCGAAGAGACTGTCCCCCTACTCCTTAAGGGTTAAACTGATTGATCTCTCGCGTTCTACCCATCTACAACATCCGTCACAATGAAGTATTTGGCTGCCTATCTTCTCCTCGGCCTTGGTGGCAACACCTCGCCTTCTGCCAGCGACATCAAGAGCGTTCTCGCCTCCGTCGGCATCGAAGCCGACTCCGACCGTCTCAACAAGCTTCTTTCGGAGCTCAAGGGCAAGGATATCAACGAGGTACGGTCCCGCTCGTCGCTAGCTCAGCATTGCGAGCTCCTGGGGCGTTTCCTGAGAAACCCAAGACATGAGGACAGCCGGCTGACATTTGACAATTGCCACAGCTGATCGCTGAGGGTTCCACCAAGCTGGCCTCCGTCCCGTCGGGCGGTGGTGGTGCTGCCGCTACGGGTGGTGCGGCCGCTGCCGCCGCCGAGGAGGCTCCCAAGGAGGCCGAGAAGGAGGAAGGTATGCGGTCGTTGACTTGTCCCTTGTCTCCCATTGTTTGTGTCATGGAGAAGGCTCCCGCTGACGACCATGTTCAATACCCACAGAGAAGGAGGAGTCCGACGAGGACATGGGCTTCGGTCTCTTCGACTAAGCGCGCCCTGTGGTGCGCCCTGTGGCATCTGCGTTCCGAGTCGCCATGTGAAGGAAGCCAGCGCCAGTCTAGCCCGACATTTTGCCGATGCAACGGCCTACGATCCGATACGGCTCAGAACGCCTGGGGGCTTGGTGGTTGTGCTTTGTTTTTCTGGCGCGAATCTGGAGCAACCTAGACCAAAAAAAAAAAAATCACATAAGGTCTGCGTCGATTTTTGAGGATCCCTGGACTCGCGGTTTCCTTAGATGCATCTTGTGTGTGAAGTCGTGATTTTCCATGTATGCAATCCCCATCCCCTGACTTGGGCATACGGCGACCTTCAATGGGGCTAGAAGATGGCACTACGTTGGTCCAGTTGAACAACGGGGAAAGAGTGAGCGCCATGGAGCGCCAGTTTGTGGAGAGGGCAACCGGCTGGGTAATATGTATGTACACAGTACACAGTACACAGTCCGGAGTTGATCTCTTCCTGACGTTGCAATGGAATCGATCCAGAAGAGAATAACGGAAGCAAGGGTCCTCGTGCATGCATGAAATTCGCCCACTCTGTTGTAAATTTTCAATGCACGTTTGTCACTCGGTAGAGGTACCATTGCCGTATATCAAGGCTGGCCCGGGACTTCCTGTTGTTTGAGGCGGGGCCGACTTGCTGACAGGGGTTCGCGAAAAATTGGCGCCGTTGCCCGCGCAACGGTACTCAATGATTATGATTGGCTTGCCCGGGACATGAATATTTACGTGTTTCCTCCACCAGAGACAGGGTCGAATGCCATCATCAGTTGACGCCCCTATTGCTTAAACAGCAGGATTCCCGCCATATCTTCGACAGTAGCTTGCTTCGCGACACCACGCAAGGCATTTCTCTCGACGATTACGCGACGATTACGAGGACTGCGAGGATGGCGGCGGCATCACCGACACCGATCGGCGCGGGGAGCCATTTTTCCTCACTTGGGAGGAGAACCTCGGCCAGGCAGGCCCTGAGGCGGCCCCAATCGCGATCTCAATTGAGTCGCAGCGAATCGAACCCTATGGCTGGGAACAACTCGATGCTGGACGGAGGCCCAGAGGCGCTCGACAGAGCCCAGTCGCAGCCGCAACCGTACACCGATCTGAACGACAGCTCCGACGATGAGATCCCTGTGCCTATGAAGCTCAGCGCTTTCACCGAGGCCCTGTTAGATAAGGACAAGGGAGGCACCGCGGGCCACCTGAGGGCCGCCGCGCCCAGCGCTAATCCTGCTGCTCCGGCCATGATGACGCGCAAGCGAAGCGTGCTCACTCGGTCGACTTCCTCGGTCGTCGAGGACAAGGGCAGAGAAGCTGAAGCCATGAGGGAAAGAGAAACCCGGCGCCATGTCCGGACCGGCAGCGGCGCACCGATGTCGTCGTCTCGCCAGAGCTCGCCAAATCGTAGCCGGGAGAACAGCCCAGCTCCTAGGAAGCGAATGGTCAGGCTCAGCGCGACTAACACTACTCCTGGAGGCAGCCTGCAGCATCGGCTCCGACGGTCGACTTCGACGTCAACATCGACGCAGCGCAGGAGGCCAACAAGCCGAGACTGTGCTTCGACCGAAGCTGAGAAGAACCAATTGCCGGAAAGAGACCCGGACCGGAATTCCAGCGTCGACCCAGACGCCAATGCCCGCAATCCCAGGCCTGACTCCGCGCAGGACGTCAACACTCCGGCGAATGGCGTCCGCAGAGTTCACATCGTCCCCGGCTCGTCTGGGGCTCGTGTCAGGACGTCTGGTTCGGCGGGCCTCTCTTCAAGGGCGCCGGGCTCCGCCCCTCACAGCGACTACGAGTTTCCCGAGGACCCGAAGACAGTGGCGAGGTCCCAAGCCATCCCGGGCCAAGGTAGCGCTTCGAGGGTCGGGACTAGGTCTGTGCGGAAAGCCGATGAGCCTGCGCCCCAGAGCTCTATGCGCGTCAAGCGGATCGGCAAGGTGCCAGGTAGTTTTTTGAGCGGGCCCGCGCGACGCGGCCGCAGACGCCAGAGCGAAGAGGAGAACAGCCCTGTCGACGACCGCGGCGACGGCGATAATGCCCTCGTCGGCGGACAGGAGCTTGTGGGAACGGGCAGCGTGCCGCCGAAGCACAGCCAGCATTCGGGCCCCGCCGCATCGTCGTCCTTCTACAGGTCTACATACCGCGACCTAGCGGCATCCGGTAGCCCGGTCAGCATCAAGGACCCTGCCAGGGCAGCGCTGCGCAGCAAGCCATCAATGGTCTTGGGGGCTACGGCAGCAGCCATGGTCAACGACGACGAGAGTCAGAAGGAGAATATCGACCCAGCAGCCGTTGCGTCTAGCATGGTCCAGAGGGTCCAGCTACCGTCCGCGCTTGACCAGGAAAACGTGCCGATCCTCTCCGTTCCAATCGGCACGTCCGCGTTGAGGAAGGCGAGGGACTTCGATATCATCGGCCTTGTCGACAAGCCAGCAGCCGCGAAGGAAGATTTGCCTTTGAATAAACCAGTTCCGACTCAAGTACCGGTCGTCTCCGCCGCCGCCGCAGCCGGCACGTCGCCAGAGCCGGAACGCAAAGTCCTCTCGCAGATCAGCAGAAACACACCACATCGGCCAGCGCCGCCGCCGCCCCCACCGAAGATGAACGTGCTGGATGCTGCAACCACAACGGCTGGCGCGGCGACAACATCCCAGGCGAGCAAGAAGCAACGCGTTCTCTTGAAGGTCAACGGCAGGGCCTATCACCGGCTCGACTGCATCGGCCGCGGTGGCAGCGCTAAAGTCTACCGAGTCACTGCAGAGAACGGCAAGATGTTCGCCCTCAAGCGAGTCTCACTTGAAAACGCAGACACCAGCGCGGTCAAAGGCTTCTTGGGAGAGATCGACTTGCTGAAGCGGTTGTCGGGTGTTGATCGCGTGATTCAGATGTACGACTCCGAACTGAATCATGAGAAGCAAATGCTTAGTGTGGTAAGTCTCCCCGCCTTTGACAACCTACGGAACATCTCTAGAGGCACAGTGGGGTAGAGGCAGAGAGGCGAGAGGCTGACAGAACGTCGGATACGCAGCTCATGGAAATGGGTGAACTCGACCTGGGTGACCTGCTCAAAGTTCGACACAGCCAGGAGGACTACCGACTCGACCCGGTCTTCGTACGCTTCTACTGGAAAGAGATGCTCGAATGCTTGCAGGCGGTGCACGCGTGCGATATCGTGCACTCGGACCTCAAGCCGGCCAACTTCGTGCTGGTCAAAGGACGGCTCAAGCTGATCGACTTCGGCATCGCGGGGGCCATCCAGACGGACGATACGGTCAATGTGCATCGCGAGAACCAGATCGGCACTCCTAACTACATGTCGCCCGAGTCGTTGATGGACTCCCAGCACTACGCGGCCACGGCAGCCAGCAACGGCCGCTCAGACAGGCCCCACGGCCGCACCAAGATGATGAAGATCGGAAAGCCCAGCGACGTGTGGAGCCTAGGCTGCATCCTGTACCAGCTGGTCTACGGTACACCCCCCTTCGGCCACATTCCACACCAGATGGCGCGGTGTCAGGCCATCATCGCCTGGGACCACAAGATCGCCTTCCCCGAGAAGGGCGTTGGCGGCGTTCCCGTGCCGCCGTCCCTCGTCCGCACCATGAGGCGCTGCCTGGTCCGGGACCAGCAGTTCCGTCCCACCTGTGAGGAGCTCCTCGCCGACCATGATCCATTCCTGTACCCGCAGGAGTTCGACTCGGACCGCGTCTTGCCCATTACCGAGGAGTTCCTGGGCAGGATCATCCAGAGCGTCGTCGCCCGCTGCCGCGACCGCATGCCCACCGACGGCGAGATTATGAGCGCCTGGCCCGCGGCCTACTGGGCTTCTATGAAGAGGAGCATTGGTGCTGCCACCAAGGACATCAGGACCTAACGACGCTACCAGGCGCCGCTCTCTCTTTTCTCCCCTTCCCTCACTTCTCATGGCCGCAGGCCATGTGGCCCCTTTTTGAATCTCTTATTCTGTTCTGGATTGTTTTCAAGGAGCATTCTAATATGTCCCGTTTGTGTATGCGGCGTTGCACTCGTCATGTATTCCTTACAACATAGGTATGGGTAATCCCCAAACCTTGTTCCACTTCTCATGTTAGCATGCACCTGTTCGGTTTCATTCTCCTGCCACCCGTGGACGGGAGACTTTTCTTTCACAGAGAATCAATGATAATTCCCCTTTCCGTTTTCCCGTTTCAGGCTGTCCAACACTTAGAGAGAAGAAGACGAGAAGGACATACCTGAGTACCTACCTAGGTATTTAATGTCGTCCAAACGACAAGCTTGGTTTTGTTTTGTGTTATAGATTTTAGCGTTGACGATTTCATAGTCTCACACGTCGAAATGAACTCGTCACCTTATTCTTTACGTCTTTATTCCATGCGAGGATGACGCCTCCAACGAGTAACAACACAGTAATATACAGGACGCTGACGATCCATGTCTGGTTTTTCTGGCAATGCCCCATAACCTAGGGGTACCACCAGTTCCGGTGCCTCCATACGGAGATACCGAGGGCAGGTACCACGGGAGGCAGACACAACTACTGCCTAACTTCCACTTCCAATTTCGCCTCCGACAGCAGGCAAATCGTGGACACGGCGAAATCTTGCACTTGCTATGCTCAACCTCGCATTCGATCGCGTCCTTTCATTCCCACAAGCTTCCCCAGAGGCTTCACGAGCCTAAGATTCTGGGACAATGATCTTGAGCTCCGATACCCTGAGGACGGTGTAGTTGTGCTTGCTCCTGACCGTCTGTGATCGCCGCGTGCGTCGCTTCTTCTTGATCTTGAGGCGCATCGGCTCAGTCTCGGTGCCCATTACCACGGCACGGCACTCGAAGAACGCCTGGCTGATCCAGGGTGATCCTTTCAGGGTGTAGTCGCGGGAGCCGAGAATGGAGGCTCGGTCGAGCCGAAGGACGTCGCCGGGAAGGACGCCGTGCATCTTGAACGGCAGTCGGATCGAATCGCCAGGCGTCACCAGATATGGCTTCCCGTGGATGTGGATAGTAACGTAGTGCGACGGCTGGGAGGCGAGGAGAGGCAGCATGGCAGCGATGGAGCCGTGGGTGCTGACGGGGGCCGCCAAGGCCGGTGATGACGGTGACGACGGTGACGGCACGGCTGCTGTCTTCGACCTCTTGGTGGCTTCTATCCGCGTCGCAGCTATTGGTGCCGCTGCGGCGCTTGAGGAAGGCTGCCTGCCCGACTTTGCAGCATCGCGAACCCCGAGTTCGGGTGGTGTCGTTACGGGTTCAATGATTTGAGCTGTGGAGTTGAATGACCTCGCCCGACCGATTGGCGGAAGAAGGGGCCTCGCAACCGAGAGCGAAGAGAGCCTGCCGCTGGGGATTGATGTCCGGAGCTCCAGAATAGAGCGAATCAGTGGGTTCCTCATCTTCCTGAGCCTCGCTGTGCCTGCAGGACAAGGTGCCTATCGTCGGTGAAATGTTTTTATTTTTTTATTTTTTATTTTTCCCTTCGTCTCCTCAAAGGCTGCTTGGTTGTGGTCAAAGCTCCCCCCGGAAAAAACTCGGCTAACAGGCGGCTGGCAACACAAACGCCAGGGTCCCCCCATTACGCCTGGGCCTCTCTGGGCTGCGGCGCTTCCACTTCGTCGATGCAGGACAACTCCGTTTCATGACGACATATACGGAAGAAACCGAACAGAGGCTTTAAAATTCAGAGGGAACAAATTCCATGGCTTATTCCGTATCTTGGTATTTACATAGTACAGATACACAATGCGAAATATGTGAGCAGGACCGAATCACGCGCCCGTCCGGCCGATCTGGTTGCTGAGACTTGAAGACGGTTTTGTCACGATGGATTCATTTCCCTTATCTCCCGCCCTGGCCATCCTCATTTTTATTTCTTGTATGCCACCAATCCGGAACATCAATTCCGTCCACGTCATACGCACCCTTCACTTACAAACCACAGCAAGGGGCTGCCATCGAGAGACCAGCTCACCTTGCAGATTGCTGGGCAGATTTTCTCGCGATCCGCTTTGGCATCCGAATATTCAACTGGAGCAGAGCATGTAGACATACAGTTTCGGTGCTTCGCTTTCAAACGGCAATGAACAACCCGTCGACGGGAACCACGCTGCAGATCAGGAGGGATTCCTGGAGTGCACCATCATGCACGGCCCGGAGGAACAAACATCGTGGGGACAAATGCCAGCAACAGGACGTTGAATCGCTTCTGTGTTGCTCTGGCGCGATTGCCGTCTCATCCGGGGTGCCGAGAAAAGATTGGGTGATACTGGCAGTTTGTAAAGTTTAGAGACAAAGTGCCGGCTGTGAAACTATAACTCCCGTTCTTCTTCCGCGGTCTGTACGGAATTGTTCGTCGTGCTTCGAGGACCTCAAGGGTGCAATAACAGGCACATCGAGAACAACTACAACGTATATGTGAGTGAGCGGGAAGCTCAAACTTCCCGCTTTGTTACAACTAAGGTACGTATATGCAGGAACCTTAGATGGCCGGTGGATGGCGGTTGACTCCAACACATGCGAAGGCGCGGGCAAGCAGCGGAAGGGGCCGTGCAGATTACAGGCACACTGGCAGGATGGAAACGGTCTCCAGGCCCCGGCTCTCTGTCCGATTGTCGCCAAACTCAGCTCAATCCAGCCAATCATCAAGCTCCCTCGGGTTCCAGGAGCTTCAGTCGAGTTCAGCCACCCGTATTGGTGGGAGCAGGGGTGCTCCTGGGGCACCTGGCAACACCGTCCACCCATCCCACCTTCCCTCATCATAGCTTGTCGCAGTCGCATCGTCGGTTTTTACCTTCGCTTGTCGGTTCTCTTTGGATATGGGGTGGTCGGCGTTCGGCCGTTCCTGCTGTTGTTGCCACTGCTTGCTTGTTGCTCGCATCTTCCCGCCCTCCCATTTTCCTGTCAGTCCCCCCCTCCCGGCTGTCGACTACATACAAGTGGTGTCCTCACCCCATACCCGTAACAACAACAACATCACCAAAACTTCGATCCATACCAAAACATTCAAGCAGTACTTCCACTCGCAGCATCTCTTCTTGTTCTTTCGAGAAACAAGCCAGCAGAAAACTGTCCAATCAGAGGCACGAAAGTACCTAATTCTTTGGCATCAATACAATTCACTCAGGCCAAAGCGGCTTCTCCATTTTTTTATTGTTGGGTGACGTCTCTGGACTTTTTCCCCGTTCCAACTCGCTCGTTGGCTTGGTCACTGGCACATTGTTGACGGACGACAACAGCACGTCTCTCGTCTTCCCCTCATCCTTGTGTGTATCCCTTGTATCCGTCGTATCTGTCGTACCCGCCGCTTAACCCGACGGGCGTCCAATTGGTGTCCGGGACTCCAGGTTCACGATGCAAGGCGGGATCGTCATTTTGGGACTGGCGGCGCTCGCCGCGGGCGTCGCCGCCCAAACTCAGGTGGTCTACGGCTACACCGTGGACTTGAGCCGAATAGACCTCACTAAGAGAGGTTTGTGCGACTCCCACACACTCTCCCGCCTTTCCTTCCTCTCGTCTTGCCCCTTGCGCTCTAGACGCGGGGGGAGGGACCGGCATCCTGCTAACCTCCGTTGACAGCCGAGTGGTGCCGTGGCGAACGATCTGTCTGTGACTCGCTCTGTGGCGCCCCAACGTTGAACGTGCCAGCGAATGATTGCAATACCGTACGTCTCCCTCACAGACATCAGGCCACTTCTTGTCCGGACTCTATTCTAACGCCCAAGTTTGCGCATGCGCTTGCGCTTGTGCTTGTTTTCCCCTCGATAGAACACGCTGGAGTACACATGTACCTGCCAGAACGGCACCGCTCCGGGCCTGGAGTACTACGTGAACAGCCTCCCCACTGTGAGTCTTGACTGCTCCGTTGCCCATTCTAGCCCTGCTGGCTCCTCTCTGTTATCTCTCACGACGATGGCTCGACGCCTTGACTCCTCGACTCATTGCTGACCATTGCATGCGACGGGAACCCAGTTCTTGTGCGAGGAAGCTTTCAAGCAGTGCAACGAGGCCAACGTGGGCAACGCCACCGGCCAAACAGCCTGCCGGAACAACATCAAGTCCCACTGCGGAACGCTAGACGCGAGCACGGTCAGCGGAGGTGGCAGTACCACGACCAGCTCGTCTACATCGGCGTCCGGCACCACGGCCCCTACGCAAAGCGGGGCTTCGACACCTAGCACGTCCACCTCGAAAGGAATCGCCGCCACGACCCAGGCTCCGGGCTTTGCCGGCGTGGCAGCCGCGGTGGCCTTACTGGGGGCGGCAGTGGCCCAACAACCTCTCTGGTAGACCTTTTTCGGCCTGCTAATTCGTTGTTTTCTGTTTGGATTCAGTCTTGTATCCTCCTTTCTTACTTTGGGGCAGGGGCATTGCCAGTTCTTACATCCATCGGCCCTTTCCCTTCGAGAAGCTTGGGCGGGGCGGGACAATCTAGGGTCCTAGCACCCTTGTTGTGTTCTCGTAGTGAGGCGTTCCGATGTCCACATTGCTACGGTGCAGCCACGCAGCGGATGATGTTAGGGATGAGTTTGACGACGTTTGGAACGAGTGTGGGAAAAACGACTGGGAAGGTTTGGTGTAATGTTTTGGCGTGCTTTTGTTTTTGTTTTATTTTTCCCCTCCCCCCTTTCCTTGTGTTCATTGCATGGCGAGCCTGCGTTTTGGGATGAAAAGGAGGCGAAGCTTGGTTTGACTTACTCTTCTTCATGGTTGAGTTGCGACGACTTTACAGTGGGGAGTTGCAGTGGAGAGTTGAAGTGTGCTGCAAAGACAGGAGAGGCCGGCATGGGCTCTGTATACCTGCAGCCTTCCTCCGTAGGCACTTACCTAGGTAGTTGACTCGACTCTGTACTTGTGCTCCGGCCCACGCACCCGAGGGAAATCATATCGTTTCTGGGTACCACCACACCTTGAATACCTACCTACCTACCTACCTAGGTACTAGGTTGGTCCCTAGCAGGTAAGGCTATCATCCGTGGGTGACAGATCTGTCAACCCCCGACCCCACCTGTAGCTGTGTTGCCTCCAGCCCAACGCAGTTCAGTTGATATCTCGCCTCACCTTTCTCATTTCTATCTCATGCATATAACGTGCATCCCTTCCACCTTGGTCGGGCACCGATCTCTCCTCTTTCTTTTTTTTTCTCTTTCCTTTCCGTTTTTTCTCTCTTGGGCTTTAGGGCGTCGCGAGTGATGGCATGATTCGTTGTCGGACGCCGGCCATCACAAACCTCACGAGCAGGGCGGCCAATAGACGTGGACGCGGGTGAGTTTTGCGCGTCTCGGGATGCAAAGTTGCAGCGGCTTTCCCGTTAGAGATCAGCCTGCCTCTGGCCTTGCTGCATTGTTGATTGGGCCAGGCCAGAACGGAAGCATGGGTGGCGAGTTTCTACACCAATCTCTCTGCACCAATTTCTGCACGAGTTTCTCTGCACCCGACACTCGTGCGTTTTTCTTATTTTTCCCCCCTCCTTGCCCGAATTGCGTTGGTTCCGATGCCGACCACGGCCAATGGCAGCCATGTAGAGCCTCACTATTGAGCACTCTTTGAGCACTCTTTGAGCAGCCTGCATTACAGCCTTCCCATACGCATTATTCTTGCTGCTTACCCCTACCCCACCCACCCCAGCTGTCCGTTCTCTATTTGTTGTTTTCATCCTCATCCTCCTTATTGTTCTTCTTCTTCTCCTCCTCCTTCTTTTTGCCCCCTCCCTCTCCCTGTATTCTCCCTGCCTCCAATGGACAGCACCCGGTACCAGCCGATTCTGGCTATCCACCATCGCAAACCCAGGGCTCACTGAGTGATGCGTGACACACAGACGAGGCTTCGGCACCGTCCCGGTTCGGGGCTGCGGGCCTGGCTGGAGCGGCGGGCCCGGCACCCTCTCGGACTGGGAGGGCTGACCCGAGGCCGCAGGCCGTCACCACCGTCGCCGTCGTCCAGGAATTCACCGTCTCCGTTCGGCCTCACACTGCAGGACCTCGACGGCCGAAGCAAAACCTTCGTTCTGGCGGTTGGTCACAACGGGTGCCGGCTCTCCAAGGTTGAGGGCGTCTTGCGCGCGTCGTGCAGCCCGCCCATTGCGAAGCACGAGCGTGTGCTGTTCTACGGAGATGCTACGGCCCGGTTATCATCGACCCACCGCTTCCGGCGTGCGGCCACCGTCTTCTACCGGGTCCTTGACGCCGACGCACACGCAGACTCGGACGGCCGTGCGTTTGGCATAGGGTGGGACGGGCCCGAGCGCTACCGGCCCCGGCCGGGCCGGCTCGAAGAGGCCCTGGGTGACGCCATTGTGGCTGGCCAGACAGTCGGAGGGTTGCGGAGTGAGATTGCGCGCTTGCTCGACATAGACCAACCGCGACGGGTCCTCATCTCGGCACGTGGCGGACTCAGGGAGGGGCCTGTCGAGGGCACGGACTGGGAGGTGCGGAGGGTGGGCGAGTGGCTGTGCCGGCGGCTAGCCGTCAAGATGCTGCCCAAAGACCTCCACATTGTCCTGAAGGGCCAGGGCAGGGAGTACATCTACCACCCGTCCTCGCCTCGGGCTCCGGCGCCCACGGGCACCGAGCTAAGAAAGTGGATCCACTCCCGCATACTGCGCGGCGTCGATCAGAGATTCGGCCTCAGCCGCCACGGCAGCCAGTTAGACAAGTCCTCGGACGGGCCCGATAGCAGCGACGGCGACAGCGACGGCGACAGCAGCGACAGCACCATCATCATCCGACACGTCGGCCGCGAGGGCGGTAAGAAGGGCGACAAGGCGGGTGACAAGGCAGGCGACAAGGCGGGCGACAAGGCGGGCGGGAAGAAGCGAGAGAGGGAGAGGGGCAGGACACTGCACGGATCGAGCGTGGCGGTCTGGGGGAGCACTTTCAGCTTCCACCTGCCGCTCGAAGTGGCCGAAGAGTTCGCGGATGGCGAGTCGTGGCTGCTGGCGGCGACAGAGGAGTGCGGCGTATGTGGCGACGAGAAGACTGTAGCAGAGATGCCGCTGCGAGCCACACTTGGCTGCACGCACGGGGCGCCGGATCTCTGCAAGGCATGCTTCGGGCAGTGGATCCAATCCGGGCTCGAGTCTCTGGCGTGGGACCAGCTGCGGTGCCCGGAGTCCGGCTGCAGGCAGCTGTTGGCATACGAGGATGTGCGACGCTACGCCGCGCCGACCGTGTTCCGGCGCTACGACGACGCCACCGCGCGGTCAGCCATGCGCGACATGCGCCACTTCCGCTGGTGTCTGTCGACGTCGTGCCCGTCGGGCCAGATCCATGCCGCCAGCTGCCCGCAGTTCACCTGCAATGCCTGCCGTGCTCGCCACTGCGTCGTGCACAACGTGCCCTGGCACTCGGGTGAGACGTGTGAGCAGTACGACCGCCGCAACGCCCGCCGTCGCAGAGACGACCGCAAGTCCCAAGACGTGGTGCGGAAGACCTCCAAGAAGTGCCCGGCCTGCAAGCGGTCGGTATACAAGTATGCGTACGTCATCGTCGGCTACTTAACCCTCTGCCACTTAACCCCTGTTTGTCCCTATTTCTTCCCTTCTCCCCTGAGCCTCATCTCGCCCCCCTAGCCCAGGACTCCCGACACGACCAGGAGTGCCACCGCCATTCTTGGCTGTGGTAGCTGGTCATGGCGATCTCCCGTGCGTACCGGTTACTGACAAGATGGCGCGATCTACACGTGTGTCGTGTCTCTAGAGGCTGCAATCATATTACCTGTGTATGTAGGGTGGAGTGGTGCTTTGTCTGCTTCGCCCGGTACAGCGACGTCGGCTACGGCTTAATGCGATGCCAGCACAACCCTGGCTGCACCGAACGAGACCCCCTGGCCGGCATCCCTCTCCCGCCAATGCCCGGTGCCAGACCAATGCCCTTTCGCCCGCGAGGCGTGCCTCCTGCCGCGCCGGCCCCGCCCCGTCTCTTCGATCCGCCGTGGCTTGTCTTGGCCGAGATGGAGAACAACCGCCGTCTAAACAACAATGCAGGAGGCGGCCGTCCTCCTCTCCCTCCTCCTCCCCTACCGCCAGCCGGCTTCCAGCCTCCTCCCCGCCCACCGCCAGCCGGCTTCCGGCCTCCTCCTCGCCCACCGCCAGCCGGCTTCCAGCCTCATCCTCCCCCGCCGCCAGCGGTCCTCCGGCCTCCTCCCTGGGCTCTCGCCCCCGCCGCTCCAGCAGTGGGACGCGTTAACAACCGCCATGCCCAGGTCCTTGACGGTGTTCTTGATAACTTGCACCTTCGCGAATGATATGTTTTGCTCTGCCCAGTGTCAGTAAACAGCGAGGCACCCACTCTGCCGCATTTGCCATGTGCCTTTGGCTCTCCCTTCCCCTCCTTTCCTCTTCTGTGTAACTGTTTATAAGCAGGCTAAGTCGCGTGTTTCCCTTAACGATTGTTACGATATATAACGACTACAATTCATGTACGGCCTTGTCTCCTTTTCTTCTTTTTTTTATTTATTTTTTATTTTTTTACATTATCTCGCGTTGAATTTCATTTCGCGCTTGCCCGGACGAAAACAGGAAGACTGAATGGCTTGTAGGTCTGTTAGTCAGTGTACACTTGTCGGCCTATCGGTGACAGGTGTGGAAGTATTGAGATTGTGAAAGTAGGTAGAACAAAGTAGATGGCTCAGATAGCCACCTTGACGACAGGCCGACATGGATAAAAGCCCAAGGAACGGCAGAGAAGTGGAAGAACCCACCCCTCCGAACATGTATGACCCAGATACTTAGACGAACCACTGATGATTGCCTTACATTAAATTTCTCCACCCCTGCAAAACTACTAAGCATCCATTTTCTCGGGTCGCAACTAATCGCAGATTCCTTCCCACCCTGCCACATGCCTTCAAACCTCCCGGGAGCAGCGCCTAGGGAGTCCACGGTGATGTTCTTTGACCGGCATCCATCCGTCGAACGATAGATGCCTGACAACGAGAGAGCCCCAAGTCCTACCAAAAGCCATTGGCCTCTAGCCTATCCACCGTCTTCGGCTTCTCCCTTACCAATCCCGACTCGTCCACGGCCAGTCCGTTGTTCGTCAGCACGCCGATGCCGTCCATGTCCTTGACCATCGCAAGCGCGGGTTTCCAGAGTGCCTCGAAGCAGCCAGACGCCCTGAGCTTCTCCACTGTCCAGGGCGGCTCGTCGCCCAAGTCGAGGGTCTCGTTCGCGAGAAACATTTCCTCCGCTTCCACGGATGACAGCGACGCTTCGACCCACGTTGCAAACCGGCCTTTCCTGGGATGCTCGTCTGCGATGACGACCTGCGGAAACTTCGTCGCCGGCCTCCCCTCTGACTTCTTCGATGTCAGCCAGCCCATTCGCTGTACCTGGCTGACGTCCAAGTACGTGTTGCTGTTCGCCGAGATATAGCGGGCAACATGTCGAACCCGTATGTCTTCGACCGTCGTTTTGAAGACATCTCCCTGGTGCAACACCTTTGCTTCGTCATTCTCGAAGCTCAGGCATGGCGGGCCCCTCGAGTTCGGCCTATATAAGTCATCAGTTGTCCAAGCTGCTGTCAGTGTGGAACTAGACTGTATCTTACGAGTGGCCGGTTGGGCTGTGGATCGGCCGTGTGGGCAAGGCCAGGGAAGGCAAAGTGAAGCGAAGTCAGAAAAGGGTGCGTGCGTGCGGAAGGGCAGAGGAAAACACTCAGTACTCACACTATCTCCAAGGAGTCTACCAAGCGTCGAGCAAAAGACGCATACACCTGCTCAAGGGCCTCGGTGGGAGTATACGTGGCCAGCAGCTGGACATCCCAATGGCGGTGTAAGCAATGGACCAGGATCGGCGCAAGTCGGTCGCCTGGTCGGCGGAATCTATAGGCGAATGTTTTCGAATCCACCTCGACCACGAAGTCCTCTTTCATCTGGCTCGGTGACCCGTCGCGGAAGAACTGTCGGCAGCATAAGAACTCATACGTGACCCGCCTCGAGAATTGTTTCCACGGTGCCTCGGTCGAGAGCCCGGCCTTGGGAAAGGTGGCCAGAGTGTCCGCATCCTGACCGTAGATAGACAGGATGTCGGTGAATATATACGAGCTGGGGGAGCCGTAGGCTTCATCCATCTTCCCCAGAAGCTCGGCGGGCAGCCAGCCGTTGCTGTCCTCATTTTGTGTATTTCTGGCAAGACCGCTTTCCGTGAAGTCTTTCAGGCAGATGCGGCCAAACACGGCTCGCAGCTGAATCCGGCCTGGCCTGGATCTCATGTAGCCCGCCAACCCTGCTAGCTTATCCTCTAAGCCCTCAATAAAGGCCGGGTGTGGATCGGCTCGAGGGTGTGCCAGTAGGCCTGATCCGTAGTCACCGGGAGCACGTGATGGGGCCCTTTGATTCATGGTCTCGCGGAATAGTCGTGGGTCCTCATCATCGCGGGCTTGGACGGTCGACTTTGGCTGGCTTGGCACCACCGCCCTCTCAGGGACCAACGGCTCCATGTCGAACGTGATGTCAGGAGGCATGACGTCAAGTGGTCGAGGAGGAGCCGCAGGCTGGGGGACGTTTCCCAGGGCTGGGAACTCATTGAGCGAGTCCAACCGAGGAGGACGGCCAGACCAGCCCCAAGCCCCGTCGTCACTAGGCTGAGATGAAGTCGGGACGGGTGTGGCAGCTGGCAACGAGCGGCGGCTTGCAGATGACGCTTGGACTCGCGGAGTGGCTTTGCCCGGCTGTTGGGCCCGGGTCTGGTCGGAGCCCGGGTTGACAGCGGCGGGGGCAGGTGCCCGAGAAGGCAGGGCGGGCCAGGGAACAGATGCCTGGCCACGACCTTTGTTAGCCCAAGCTGGACCCGGAGGGGCGGCTGGCGGTTGTGACCAAGCCGGCACTGGAGCCCAGGCACTCTCCGGCTGGGCACTGGCATTGGCTGGCGCCCAGCCCACTGAGGTAGACACCTGCACCGCGCTTGATCCTCGGCCGCGCCCACTCCTTCGATTTTGACCTCGCCCCGTGGCCTGACTGCTAGAGGCGGCCGGCTGTCGAGCAGGGACGGAGGTCCCTCGCCCCTGGCCCTGGATACTGGCCGGAGCCGTTACCTGCTGATGCGCCCTACCCTGGCGTTGGGGGTGCGGCCGCTGCTGCTGCTGCTGCTGCTGCTGCGGCTCTGGCAACGACTGAGCGTGATATCTGGCCCGACTCGGCGAGCTGCGACGGTCCGAACCAAAGCCGACCGCGAAGTCTGGACTGGTAGGGCGCGGCGGCTCGAACTTGTCTGGCGTGGCGTTGATCCACTCGTTAACGAATGCTTTCTTCGTAGCATCGTCGCCGGAATCGAGACCTGCAGAGCTCGCTGCCCCCCTCTCATCCACGGGATAGTCCGGAGTGCTCGTCTCCCGCTGTTTCGGGGTATAAGTCCAGTTGTCGAAGGCACTGCACCTGCGCCGTGAAACATTGATGGTGTCGCAAGGGGGTGCGCGAGGACCAAAGAGAGAGCGGAAAAACCCTGTCCCCGGCTTGAGGCAGCAGATCCGCAGACTCACTCCTTTATGGAGGGCGTCGTATTCGCCCCAAGCCGGCGTATCGAGAACCGTGGATGTGACCAGTCCCGGATTAATGGCCGCCATACGCCGCGCATCCACTTGGAAATTTTTGTCACCCTCGGCATAAAAGAGGTGCTCCGTCACGGGGAAAGCCAGACGCTGCGCAGGAAATGAGGCAATTGGGATGGTCAGTCGATAGGTAATGCGTTTCCGTCTTTTTTTTTTTTTTTGGGGGGGGGGGAAGGTATAGACAGTGAAAACGAACCCAGTTCATCAACATTGTAGTCAGCTTCCTGAGTGTGTTGTCGACTGCCTCACGAGAGTCTCCGCCGACGTAGACGACACGACAGGAAACGTCGCACATCATAAAGGTGCCGGCAAGCTTCCCAATAGATAGGAGCTGTTGAGGCAGCGACATGATGTGGCGGATGGTGACCGACTCGGCCTCGGTCTCGTCGAGTTCTTTCCAGACACCCGTGAATTCAAATTTTGCGAACACCAAAGGTAGTTGGTGCCGCGCCTCGAAGATCCGCACGCCGTGTGTTGGGCGTAATGCATGGCTCTCTCGAAGTGATAGGATCATCGGGTGATTCAGCTGGTCCTGTTTTTTTGGCGAAGAGGCAGTAAGCACCCATCCTCCCTCATGCTAAGGACCCGTAGAGATCCCACTGAGACGGCAGTTCAAGAGGGTGACGTACCTTGACAGTCCCATCGTCGTTGACCACGTCCTCCCAGTCCAAGTCCTCGGCCACCTTCAACAGCAAGCTACAAAACTTCTGCTTGATGGTCTCGGCATGGGTTTTGAGACACATGATTTTGAACCAAAAGTTGTCCGGGTCGTAGGTGATCTCGCATCCGGGCTGGTTTGGAAGGCACGTCAGCAGGCAGTCTGCGTGAAAGGGGAGCCGGCGTCCAGGGCATCGCAAACAAACATACCACTGTGATTGCGGCCTTGGCATTTTTCAGAACATGAGCAACGCCATCCGGACGATATGCCCAAAACGAGGTCACGTAGAATTGGAAGTTGGCCGAGGGCAAATGCCCGGAGTGGTCCTGAGTGGCCGCCTTGAGATCGGCCATGGCAAGCTGCGAAGTGCAGACGCCGACTCCAAGAAAGGAAGGGTTGGAGATTTCAGCAAACCCGGCTGGTCGCTGGGGAATCGATTCATACGGACTCGTAGGTGCTATTGGCGCAAGCGAGCTTACCATGCAAGCTTACCAGGCAACGACCTGGTATGGGACGGGAAAGATATGTGGTTATTACGATGAGTCGGCCAATTTGGAAGATGGAGGTCCGATGGAATGCGATGGGATGGCTGGCGCGGCTGCCCGACGAAATGTGTCCGGGCTGTCGGGGAGCATTACCAAAGAGAAAAGTGCAAGGAAGATTGAAGTGGGAAAGATAGGTCAGATGGGAGGGAGTGGAAGTGGAAAGAGCACAAGGCATTCGTTCTTGCCACCCGAGATGTGACCATGACTTGCCTAGATTAGTGCGTGAAATGAAAGCAAATTCCTTTGGAGATCTGGACTTGCGACGGAAACACCGAAGCGGCGATTGTAGGGCGACAGTGAGCAAGCGAGTAGGCGGGTGAATGAGCGATGCATGGGAGTGAGTGACGGACGAGGCTTCGCCTCCCTGCATCAGATGAAGACTCAAGAAGCAAGCCAGCCAGCCGCAAACACTGTGGTCATCAGCACAACACTCGCGATCGAATTTAGCGTCGCCACGAAGCTGTATTCCCCTCAGCAAAGTCCACGCCCTTCCGCCGGCAGCAGCCCTTCCGCCGTGCTGCCGGATAACGCCCCCGTCTCGGCACGGCGAGGGGCGTGCTACATTATCGTAGGTAAATAAGACACGTCAATTCAAGGCTGTGAATACCTCGTGGAGCCCTTGGCCTCCTTCCTTGGCCCTGACGACATATTTGAAAACCTGATACACTTCAACACGCAGAGTGCATAACTCAAGTACCGCAGTTAGCGATATATGAGCTCTCTGGCAGAAGAGGATGCCTGGCATAGATAGGTATAGGTATTCTCTCACACAGGGTCTATCTCTCTCGCCCTACTGATCTTAGCGCAGGCCGCATGCGGCCGCGAGGCAGACTTCAGTGAACGGGCGGCCGTCATGTAGGTACCTAGGTACCCAGGTAGACAGGCAGCAAAAACATGAATCCCCGAACTCCAACCCCTTTTTGTTGTGCGCATACCAACCCAAAAACAATTAAGTGAATAGAACGCCGGCTGCACCCAATCGGTCTAGTTCCGAAGAAAGATCTGAATGTGACATAAAGGAAGAGGACGGGAAACGCAGCGGTGAAAATTGGACGTATAGGCAGACTTTTCATCAAGTCGCACTCGCTACCGTAATGATTGAGCTCTATCGGTGTATGAGATCTCGAAATGCACATGCATATGTGAATTCGCCCATGTACGAGAAATGAACATGATGGCATGATGGGAGGTGGGAAGAGGAAGAGAGCGAGGGAAGAGAGCGAACAGAACACCAAGGGAAGCCACCAAGGGTAATCGTCCAACACCTGTCTCGAGACAAAGGGTAGTTCAACATAGGGGGGAGGATTTTATGTCATGAACGATGAAATGCGAATGATCATAACGAGGAAGCTCAGGACGAATTCCTAGCCCCTTGAACCGTTCTAGCCGTAGTGAATATGCAGTAACATCTCGGGAAAAATTCCCCCCGAAAAAGCAAGAAAGCGAGAAAGGGAAAAAGATGAAGAAAAACAAATGCTTGGAAATATGGTAATCTCAGAAGATGATAAATAGGACTGGGAGATGGGAGGCGCTAATGAAGGAAGGAGAGGAATTATGGCAGTGGGTATTTCAAAATCATTGGGCTCCTCGTACGTTCTCCTTCACTTTCAGCGACCACTTGAGCTTGTGAAGCACCTCCCGCGTCTCCTCCAGGGTGCGTAGTTGCTCAGCCTCCCTCTCGGCGGCTTTGGTCTTGATCTCGCGCAGGGCATTCTCCTGCTCGGCACGATACTCGTCAAACTTGCGCGTGACGTCTTGGTTCTGCCGCCGCAGGTCCCGTATGTTGCCGTCTTGCTGGTCACAAAGTTCTCGGAGCGTGTTGATCTTGTCGTCGTCCGAGGCCCGCTCTTCCAGCAACGCTGCGACGTCTTGCCGCATGCGTCCCAGAGCCCGCTTGACTTCCTCGCCCTGGTCCCTCCAGTGGCTGCTTATGGCATTGTAGCGGCCATCCATGAGGGCGGCGTGCGAGTTCGCCTGTTCGACTTGGCGCTTCGCCTCGCACCGCACCCTCTCGAGCTCCTCCCGCCACGTCCGCTCCTTGTCGCGTGCATCCACCGCCCGGCCCTTCTCCAGCTCCACCGCAGCCTGCAGGCTCTCCACCTGCCTTTCCTTGCGCGACAGAAGCGTCTTGGTGACGCTGGCATCGAGCACAAGACTTTCGTATTCCGATGTCAACCTATCCATCTTGTCCTCGATTAGCCGAGCCGCCTGCTTGGACTCATCGGCCTTTAGTTTCTCGATCTTGATGTCCCGCTTGAGTGCCTCGTTGTCCGAGACTAGCCGGTTGATAACCCTGCCGGTCTTGCCGAGCCCGGCCTTGCCGACGGTCGAGTCCCAGCCGTTTGAAAGGTGCGCTTCCGTAGCACTCAGACTGAGGCCGTCCCCGGAATCGCCCGGCGGGTGTGCCGGCCTCCCGGTACCATTGCTGGTCGCCGCTTGCTCCTGGCTTACTATTGCACTGGCATGGCTCCTGCCGGTGACTCCCAGACTGCTTTCTCTCAGGGGCACGTCGACACGGGGTCGGCTTGCTACCGGGCCCGGCGCCCGCGGCGGAGGCAGTGCCAGGTTCTCCATTGACGGTGAGGCGCCGTCAAGGTGGGAATTTGGGGTGCCCGGTTTTAACCGGACGGTCGGGCGCGGATCGGCGCCGTTAGAGGGCGTTAGGTGTTGCGAAGCTGCTGACAGCGCGCTGGCGTTGCTGTTCAGCGAGCTTGAGAAGGCGGAGGCTGAGTGAGGAATGGATGGGGACCATTCGGACGACATATCATCGTCGAGCGAGGGGCGGCCTCTTTCGTCGAGGCTGGGCACGGGGCGAATGGTCGAGGCCATCCGCCGGGGCGGATCCGGGCCGTTAGCTGGTGCTGGAGGAACAGTCGGCAGAGGTTTCGAATCGCGTGCGAGTTCGGGTGTGCCATTGGCCATGGCTTTCGTATTCATGGCGCCGAGGGAGGCAGGAGTCAACGTGGGCCTGGGAAGTCGGTCATTTGACAGAGGAATGGGCTCCGGGTCTGCGGAAAGGGGCTTGTTTGTCAGCTCCACTTGAATCGAGACAGGAGGCAGCCTGCCTTGTATTTCCAAGTTTGTTTGAGCCAGGCGAGGAGCAGTAAAGGGCCACGGTGAATATTTCAATATTGCAATCTCAGTCTTTGTTTGCGACTCGCACGAAGCAATCAGGACCGGCCTGCCGGCTTGTGGGAGAGATCGCACGGAACAAAGAGCAGGACAAAAGGGCGAAATGCAGGATGGGAACGGGAACGGCAAGGTGCAGAGAGGGGGCCGTTTCAGCCGTGAGGCTGTATGACAGCGTGCAACGCTAACCTGTTAAAATCTCGTCCTGATGGATGGCGAAGCGAGGCCGAGACTTCTGCAATCGGTTGGGCATTTGCCGCTAGCTTCAGGAGTGACTGAAAAAGAGAGAGAGAGAGAGAACAACAACCAAAAAAAAAGAGGCGTGCGTCTTTGTCGGTGCTTCGTTTTAGAAATTGGTATCGCAAAGTACCTAGCTACCAAGTACCTAGCCGTTTTGGCTATCCGTTCTAGCTCTCGGCTACCCGTTCATGAGGAGGCAGGAAGGTAAGGTAGGGAATGTAGAGTGTATTTGAGACTGGCTAGTACCAGATGGTGTCCAAGTAAGTCCCTAAGCTACACCGCTGCAGCTGTGACGTTGGCGCGTTAACCTGCCTGACGTTGTTCTGGGAACGGCCTGCCTGTGCGTGCGCGTGTGAGGGTGTTGGCTTGCGTGAGTGTGGCAGTTCGAGCAGGTCGATGAATCGGGTCCCCGATGGTGGAAGTGTGAAAACCGTGTCGATCTCGAGGCTTATCAGACACGCAAGAGATGAGAGAGCGGAAATCGAGAAGTTCTATGTTTTTCGTGGTTTGTTTTTCGTTGCACAGTGTAGGGTAGCGATGGCAGCGCACAGCAAAGCGTATGGAGTGCGTGCGGGCGGATGTAAAAACAAAGGGAAGCAGAGAAAAGAGAGGGGAGAACGCGTCAAAAGGCGGCCACCCGGATGAAAACTACTGGACAGGTATGAGAGGAAGAGTGTGGTTGTTTTCGAACTTCAATCAATTTGAGGTTGTCAGTGACAAATCGCTGTACCCCGTCAACAAATAACGAGCACACCGCGGCGCAACAAAGCAATCAATCTCCACGGGAAAAAAGACAAGAAATACCACCAAGGCGGTAATGCCGATCGCCCCTGGCGAAGTAGTGGGGATGTCCCAGCAACCACGAGGCCTGCGACTCCACTCCAAGCAAGGACCGGCCCCTGACGAGGCTCGGGAGATGTATGTTGCCTGACCAGTCGATCCCTGGAGCCTACTAAGGCATGTACAACGGAATACGGTACAACATACACGGCGGAAAGAAATACTTCAGAGAATGATGTGGGCGTGAGTGTGTGATGATGATGATGATGGTGGTGGTGGATAGTGCGATATTATTACAACGAACTTTTTTTGCAACTGGCAAATACTCATCGCTCGCTTGAGGGCCTGCTCCAGTCGCTGTCTCCTTCTCATAGCAGTAAGGGGAGAGGGGGGCTTTGTTCAGTTGTTATAACTGTGCCTGCGTTGTATTGTAAGTCACATCCGTGTGAGTCGAATGCGCCATTTTCTCGATTCTATCACATCCATCCGTTCATGACGAGTTGTCTGGTGGCTGGTGACTTCCACGATCAAAATATTATAGAATTGAAACGGCGTGGGGCCAAAGAAGGGCATGGCAATCGCCGCTATCTCTAATATCGCACTAATGATACCTACAGGCAACATTGCTTCGCGTGCCACCCGCGGAGGAATTCCTCACGTAGCGAGAACGACAGCCGACGGCCCGGGTTGTGCGGCAGCGACGCTGCTGCTCGGTTCCAAGACTTCTTTTCGCCACCTGGTAAGATATTTGGCAGCCATGGGCCGGGCTTCCTCGTCTGAGAAGAACGTGGGCGTGTTAGTTGACCGGGTTCACGCAAGTGTCACGCGCCAGCACTGAATGGAGTGGGTTGGGGATGGACAGTTGCCTACAGTCAGTCCAGATTCCCTGCATTGCATCCAAGGCCATCTCCTTGGCCGGAGGTCTCATCATGACCAAGTACACCAGGCTGGTGAGCGCCAGACTCGCTAGGGACGGATCCCTGCAAATGCTCTTCACACGGTCTAGGATGGCCGCATTTACCTCGGGAATCTCGCCGAGGAACCGCATCAAGACCTTGTCTTGGGCATGGAGGTATGGCGTAAAACCCTCGACGAGTCGAATGGCAACCTTGTCATAGTGCAGATTGCCGTCGCCCGAGTTCCTCTTCTGAAGCTGGTCGTTGTACCACTCCTCCGAGAGCCAGGAGATCGCAACATCGATACGCTTCCGGAAGTCATCAAGCACGTAGTTGTGTAGAGTCTCGCGGAGCTTGTCTGCTGGAGAAGGTTGTGGCACCTGAGACTCCTGGCCTTCAATCTTGACGCTGACGGTCCCAAGCGACGCAGGTGCTCGGGTTGCAAGCCGCGTGATGACCGTAATCCACGCTTCGCGATCACACGCACCCGCCGCCAGCCTGTTGATGCCGACTCGGGACTTCTTCGCCGTGGCTTCCTCTAGCTTCTGGGTCAAATTGAAGACATTTGCTATCACCCCCTGGCCTGCGCGGGCGGCGTCCTCTGGCGTCAGCTCCGCGGGAGGCGGCAGCCTGTAGGCGCCGAGAGCCAGAGTCGTGGCCCCATCCGCCTTGGCTGGCTCATCAATTCGAGAAGGCCCATCCAACTTGTTGAGGATCTGCTCGGTGTCCTCGGCTGCGTAGTAGTCTGGCTCGTAATCATCTTCATCCTCGTCCACCCCCAGAGGAGCCGTGTCGGGATTGAGCGCCGACGACTGCATTGTGGCGGCAGCCGCGAGCGTCGCAAGTCGTTCACGAATGCCCTGCGAATGACAGTTGCTGTGCGTTTTAGAACGCGATAACCCAGAAACACGCACACCCATACGTTGAGATTGGAGAGGAAACCCAAAGGCTGATCTGATGGAGAGAGGAAGGGAAAAAAGGATCGAAGAACTAACGTTGACTGCTCGGCTCAACACCTGCGGGTCTGTCCTTGTAAGCGTCGACAGGCAGATTCTGGCCGCGAGGCTCGCGGGCACGGAAGAAACATCGAAGCCCTGGAGGCCTGGGTTGCTGGTGAGGGTGAAGATGGCTGCGAGGGTGGTTGGTCCAGGAGGAAGAGGGGGGATCTGAAGGAGCGGCTGCGGAACCGCAGAAGGTCCAGTTGCCAGCCGCTGTCGCTTTGCGTCCCCCGCTGCCGCAGTCTGCTGCTCGGCGAGCGCCCTCTTTCGGCTAGTCTCGTCGAATATTTCTGTCCGAGATCGCATCAGGCGTTCGATGTGCTGCTGGATACGTGGCATAAGCGGGTTAAGCAAGTTGCCCGGCCTCTGAGCGTCTCTGCAGAGTGAGGAAGTGTTCGGCTGTCAGCTACCCGGGTTCGCACGACCGGCCGGCAAAGGGGGCTCAGATGAAAACCAAGACCTGGGCTCCCTCCGAGCTTCTTCCATTTCCTTCACGTACCGTTTGATCAGGTGGACAAGCAACATCCGAGTTGTCTTTTCCATCGACTTCACCAAGACGCGTGTCTTGGGGGTCATCGGAGAATTGGCCAGCTTCAGCGGGTTGAAGTTGAGCACTGCGTTTAGTATCCTATTCGCAGTGCCAGGCCTCGAACGGATGAGGACCGAAAGAATGTTGAGGGTGGCGTCGACAACCAGAGCATCACTACCTCACCGGGACAAGGGACCAGGCCAGCGCAGAGGAGATGAACGTCAGACTACTGCAACCCATCTACGGGGGATTGGCGGTTTGTGGGACGGCTCTTACCTGCTGTTGTCTTGAAGAATCCCGAGCATCCTGTCCAAGAGACCAGTCGCTTCAGCCTCGAGATTCCTGGGGTCGAGGACCGGGTGATTGGGCGGGATCATCGCCAGGGAGATGTCCAGGACATCGCGCTGCAGACTCGGTCAACAATTGTATCACGCACAGTCAAGCGAGTCCCTAGGATCACGGGAGGAAAGGGACACAAAAGTATGGCGTACCTTAGACTCGGCGGCGCTGGCGGTGGCAGTTTGGGCAAGCACTACACGCTGAGCAAACTTGATGCAGCAGATCTTGATGCCTGGCGACTCTCCATTCCAGAGCTGCAGGATCCTGGACTTGATCGCGCCCATCCTCTCCCATGTCTGTGTGTCGTACGATTCATTGATGCTAGATTATGACGGAACAAAACGATTAGTGCTAAGCTCCGTGACCAAACAGCACGTAAAGGATTGCAGAGTTCCGTCCACGTTCCGTTCTGGCGCAACAACCTGACGACGATCTCACGACGACCTGACGAGCCGCACCGACTCTTTGATCGGTAGGTAGGGAGGAGAATAAGGAAGCCACCCTCCTCATTCCCTTCCTTATTCCCGTCCCATTCAATAACGACAGTCGGTCGGGAGTCGGCCTCCGACGCGCCACGGTGCAGGTCCACGAGAGGTTGCAGCGCCGACGGACCAGCAGAAAGCATGACAGAGGGGTTGAAGAAGCACGTACATCCACTTCATAGCTAGAGGATAGATACT
This sequence comes from Ophioceras dolichostomum, assembly GCA_003049485.1. Lineage (NCBI taxonomy): Eukaryota > Fungi > Ascomycota > Sordariomycetes > Magnaporthales > Ophioceraceae > Ophioceras > Ophioceras dolichostomum. The sequence goes on from PYST01000025.1 coordinate 27,356, forward strand.
CGCGGCGGTCTGGATGACGCTTTTCAGCACGTAAAGATCCTCCGTCGGATGCTCAAGCACTCCCTTCAGCGTCTCTAGTACGACAACACACAAGGTCATTTTGACTTCGGACGCCAGCGCTGGGGACGCGAACGCCTCGGCTAGAAAGTCGGCACCCCATCGCCTAATCTCAGTTACAGAGGCCGGGCCGAGCATGGGGAGAATGCTCGGGATGATGCGCGTGTACATATCGACATCAAGAAGAACGTGTTTGCGGGCATCATTGAGCTGTTTGACCTGCTCGGCCACCGAGGATTTGGCCGCGGCCGCCATGGCGACCCAAGTCAGGGAGTGAGGCCGGACTGCCTCTCCAACTTCAATCTCTCTGGGCGGCCGGCCACGATGTGAATGGACGGAATGGATGAGGACAACCCGGCTCAGTTGGGAGGGGTAAGTAGAGAGAAAGAAGCGAGGCAGAGCCTGAGAGGCCGAGAAGCTGGAAAGCCGGCGATCCAGGACAAGGTCGACAACAATGTCGGATTCGTGAGGAGCTGGTCACACGCCAGTCGCGACCGACCATCAAAGACTCGCAAACGTGATCCAAGTTGCCGTCTGGAGTTGACAGTTGGATTGCGATGACAAAGAAGGGCTAACAAAGGATAAATGGTCATCCAAGGTGGGAGGTGTAGAATGTAGGAGGTAGGTATGTAGGTACCTAGCTCGGAGAGACGTTAAGTTTCGAAGGTTAAAGGGCGCAAACTGCTCTGGGGAGAATGGTACCTGATGGGGCGGCTGAAGATGCCGTCATCAACCAGGTGCATGCCCGCCTGTGAGCCAGAAAGGTCCCTGCTCATCAAAACGCCATTTGCTTTTCCTTGCATACAAAAGTGGGGCCTATCGATAAACGGCCAATGGAAGCCGACAAAAAAAAGTGGTTCGTGAGCTCATCTTCATCAGTTGTCGTGAGCCTTGAAGAAGCCTCTCACGACTCCTTGGTTTTCAAACAACTGCCAAAGGGTGCTGTTATCGTGCCGCCACCCATTAACGCTTACAAACAGGACCGCCTAGTCATCATGCCAGGGTGCGTATATCCCACGAGCGGCAGCGCAAGGAGACGCTCCTTTCCCTCCTCGCATCTCGTTGCAACCGATTTCTGACTGTGCTCCGATCCTATCGGTATCCAACGATGGATAGGGTGCAAGGGAAGGGCTACTACGACCGTGGGTATCGGCAGTCTCCTGCTCTGATTCGCGCGCGTCGCCCATATCTAGTCAAGAACGCAATCGTGGGCCTCGCTACCGCTGCCGTCGCGGTCGGCGTCTGTAAGCAATCGCCTGGGCGCTCAGTTCCCTTTTAGAATCTTTCAACGCTCTGCTGACTGGGTGGGATCGCCCCAGACGCATACACCATACACGCGATAGGACAGGATGATTTCGAAGACGTCAAGGTCCCAGACGCTCCGAGGACATCGGATGTGAAAATGGCTACAAAATAACGAGGACGAGGTCGCATTCCGTCGGGATTGATGGGCACGGAGGAAAGACAATGAAGGAGGAAGAGGTTTTTGAAGATCGGATTCTTACTCGCGCTCGTAGTACATATGCGATCTACGCGTTGATTTCAACGACTGTCCTCAGTATCGCATCCAGATATATACAACCGACGGGCGTAACCCTGGCGTTCTCTAACTCTCGGTCCGGTTTATATGCCAAGTGTGTCAAGTAATGAACAGAAGGAAGAAACAGCAAGGAAGAGAAGAAAGCAGACTGAGCCAAGAAGAGCGACATGGTATCGGTCTGCCTAGGCATGTTGCAATGTGAGCTATGAGAACATGTAACTGGCACGATTATGCCGTCACTGGGAAAGCGGTAGGATGGCATCGGAATGTCTTGTTCCAACGTTTGCTGGCCTCAAGCTGATAGGTTCAAGCAAATACGAGCCCCCTCGAGATATGCCGTCTGGTTCGGCATCGGTGAATGGACACCGTATTCTCGCACTCTTGCTCTCTCGCCCTTCTTCGAGTCCTCAGGCCGCCGACCCCCGCCCCAACAAAGTCAGTGTACCTTTGACCTGCGCGGCCATCTCAATGGGACGAGAGCAGAGGCGTTCGAAGGTAGTCGCATCCTCTTGTGATTAGTTGCGAGAAGCGGCCACGGCCGGAGTTGCATCGTGAGAAGCAGGTAGGCCTGGCTTCGATGGTAGACTGGGGGAACTGCCGTTCGCAACGGGGACGTTGCCGAAGTTGTTCTGAGGCTGAGGTGGGCGCCCGACGGGATGAGAAGGGCGGCGGCTAGACGGGTCTATGATGGGACTGCTGTTGTGGGATTCATCGTGGGAATGTGGGTATTGCGGCCTGGGCATATGATGCGAAGGGTGGTTCGGGTTGGCCCACGGAGTCTGCTTCAAGAACTCCTCTCCAGCCGGGCCGAGACTGCGTTCGTTAGGGACCGCGCCGTAGTCAGGAAAGGCGGCTGCCACAGAGACAGCCTGCCGAGAGCCGTTTCGTGCTTGCTGCAGTGTGAGGAACGAAGAGTGAGCTTCATGATGCGCCTGCGACGGGCGGACAGACAGCGGACGGACCAGAACTTACAGCAATCTCGTCCAAGTCATCTTCGATCTCCGCGGAGGTTGCCCCCATGATGTCAGGGGCGGCTGGGAAGCCCCGGTGCTTGGCGATCCCGGACAGAATAGAGACCTCTTTGTTGTACGCGACGGCCTGCTTTATAGCCTTGGGCCTCGTGCTCGGGAACGGCAGGCCGAAGTCTGGAACGTTGTTGGCATGACGGCGACGCTGCTGCTGTATCCGGTACCACTCGTTGCCGAGCTCCTCAAGCACTGTGTCTCGGGAGTCGCGCACGCTCTGGTAGTACTGCGATAGGATCTGGGCCCGCCTGGCTACGGCCCATCGATGCAACGACTCCTGATTAAGTCTGTACTCGGCGTCGACAATCCGCTGCGTTTCGTCGCGGCGAGCGTCGACGCACTGCATCATGGCTAAGAAGTCGGGGTGTGTTGGCTCAGGGGCCATGAGCATCGCCTCTTCTTCGTCCAGTACTCGTAGGCGCTCCTCGTAATACCTGTAGCCGAGCGTAGTTAGCACTATCGGGCCCCTCCCAAGCAATGCAAAGGTTTGCGAGTTACTTGCTGTTCTCTGAACTTTGCAAAAGACCTCTCGAAGTCGTGGATGAACTCCCAAGCGGCTTTCCTCCGTTCAACTGTGGAAAATGAATTAGTTAGCGTCGGGGTGATTTATGCCGGAGGGAAGGGTTAGGGACACGTCTCTAGGACATACTCTGTTCCTCATCTTTGTGGGATGCCTCGGGGTCTCCGTCGCCGTCAACATCCATATCGATATCTCCATCCCCGCCTTCGCCGTCGCCGTCACCGTCTCCATCCATGTCGCCGTCTCCATCGCCGTCTCCGTCGCCTTCCCCGTCGCCATCGCCGTCGCCGCCGCCGTCGCCTTCTATATCGTCGTCGAGGTCGCCGTGGTCAACCTCGGCAGCCAAGTCCTCAGCTTGAACCGGCCCCTGCTCTTCCGCCGGGCGCGGTAAGTCCCCGGCGCGATCAAAACCTCGTTCGTCATCACCCGAGTCTTTGTGTTTCCTAGTCCCGATCCGCTTAGACCTCGTCGTTGCGCCGAGTGCCTCTTTTACAGGGGTCCGAGCTGCCCCATTAGTCGCCGCAGCAGCGTCGCGGCTGACACGGTCTCCGGAATCCGCATCGTCGGACTGGTCGCCGCTTCGGGGATTCGCCGACGCGCCATCGACGTCGTCCGCCACACTCTCGACAGTGCCGGTGTCGTCAGCCCCTTCCATCCCTCCTAGAACGGCGCCGGTGCGCTTCCTGGACAGGAATCTGTCCGTCTGCTCGATAGCGGGCGATCGTTTTCGCTTCCTGGTGTCGGAATGCGAGCGGCCGCTCTTCTCCACCACGACCGTCGCTCCTGCACCCTCCCTGGTGCGGTTTTCGGCTGGCTTGGGCGGTCCCTCGTGGTCTCGACGGGAGTGTCGGTTGGACTTTCGCGCACTCGTTGCCACGGACGACTCGCTGTCACTTTCGTCGTCCTTTCCGGAAGTAGAGCCGACGCCTTCACCAGTAGCGCGACTCCGGAGAGGTCTGGTCTGCTGGCCGCGCTTGCTTGGGCTACTTTGAAGCGTATGGTTGCGCGAATTTGGGTATCGTCTCGGGCTGGGATCGGCATTGGCACTTGAGGGCTTCCCGTCGGCAGCATCTCGCTTCAAGGGGCTGTCGTGGAGGCGTTCTGTCTCTGCTTCTGAATCGTTTACGTCGACCTCGGATAGATTCGAGTCGTCGTCTCCATCTGCTTCTTCCTCCTCATCCTCGTCTTGGTCATCGTCTTCGTCGTCGTCGTCGCCCTCATCGTCGTCGCCATCAGATCCCACATCACCTGGAGAATCTTCCCTGCCACTGGCTCCTACGTGCGTCCCATCGAGTTCCATGCTATCGGAGTCTCCATCCTTGTCCTCAACGTCGCTGAGGGGGCTCGACATGTTGCTGGAGCTACCGTCGCGCACGTCGGATGCAGGCGCGTTCGGGACTTGCAGGGAAACGGCGGGTTCGCCTGCTGCCATCGAGGCCCTACACGCAATAGACCGCGAGAGTAGTCAATGGCTGTGCTTGAGAGAGAAAATCCGAAAGACGCGACGCGCAAAACCCGGGTCGAGGCGCCGGCGAAACTTTTCCCGCGACCGACGGACGAGCACCGCGATGCTCTCCGAGTCCTTTCGGATGCGAACTGGGACAAGTGTCTGAAATGAGGACCAGTTCTAGAAATGTTTATTGTAGGGTCTCAAAAGAGCGGTGAAAAACTGGCAGGTGGACAGGACTCATGTCATAAAATTTGTCGTGAAAAGCGATAATGTTCGGAGCGGCTGGGTGGTTGCTGGGTTGCGGAGGGAATCCTGGATCGGGGACTCTGGAATTGGAACTGGGTGGGAGAAAGCGGACCAAGGTACGCTGCACAGAGCAACCAGGGGACTGATTCACCGACTTCATGCTGGTAAGATGGGCAGTTTCGGGCGGTGTGAGTGGGCAGAAAGAGATGGCATGGGTGGGAGAGCTTCGATTGCCTGCCGGGATCCAAGCTCTCAACTTTTTTTCCGTACCCCACATCTCTCGTCCTTCCAACTGTGCCTCTACAAATTCCGCACGATTCCCCAAACCATTGTTCCCCCAGACCCGACTTCGAATCTTCCTAACATAGATGGCCCAGCGGTAAGTCCCATACTTGGAGAGCTTATTCATTGCCTGCTGGTCTACTGGCGTTCAAGCTAACTAGAATGAATGATTGCAGGTCGTTTCTGCCGAAGTCCTCGGCCCCCCTGGACCCCGCCTTGGCTGCTCTGTTCGCCTCTAGTGTACGTGTCATAAGGCATATGCATCGCAGAAGCCTTCATTTTCATGTTGACCATGATCTATTTTGTATTTTCGGATGAATTTCGGTCTCTCACGTGACAAGTCACCCACTGACTGCTGGCATCGTTTTAGGCTGGTCCTGTTCAACCTGCTAAGAAGCCTAGATATTCTGGATGGGTTTCGCGCGAACAGGCTAATGAGGCTCCTAGGGCAGTCTCGGCGGTTTCGGACAAGTCCCGCGAGGATGACTCGAATTGCTCGGGAGATGGCGGGCAACATGATCAAAGCTCTGACTCGAGCGACGAGGCTCTCGATGGGGCTGATAGCACCCAGGCTGCCTCCCAGGCGGAAGCTCTATCGAAACTTGTAGTGTCCTCCGAGAAGCATCCTCGCAAGAGGAAGAGGAAGCAGGTTGACGAACTTGACGATATCGAGAGGAAGCACATGGAGCAGGTTGCAGACCATGACGATGAGGCCCCTGCCAAACGCCACAAGATGCAGTACCCGGGCACTGCCGCTCACGCCGAGGACGAAGGGCGTACCGGCAATTTGATCCATGAGTCACTGCGTACGAATCTCGACCGAGACGAGGTGGAAAAGGCCTCCCGGACTGTGTTTCTCTCCAACGTGAGCACTGATGCGGTCTCGTCAAAAAGCGCCAAGAAACAACTTCTTGCCCACCTTTCATCTGTGCTCGACAACGCTGCCTCGCCTCCTCAAAGTGTCGAATCGCTGCGGTTCCGTTCGGTCCCCGTGGCGACGGCGGCAATGCCGAAAAGGGCGGCTGTCATCACACAGGCCGTAATGGATACGACAACGAAGTCGACCAATGCCTACGCCGTCTACTCAGACACCGCCGCTGCACGCGCTGCAGCCTCGAGGCTGAATGGCACCATAGTTCTCGATCGGCATCTGCGAGTCGACAGCGTAGCCCATCCGTCGCCTGTTGACCACAGGAGGTGCGTGTTCATCGGAAATTTGGGTTTCGTAGACGACGAAACCGTCATCAACGTCGCTGTTGACGAGGACGGTAATGAGAAGACGGAGAAGCGCAAGAGAACGAAGACCCCAATGGACGTCGAGGAGGGTCTGTGGCGGACCTTCGGCCAACGAGCCGGTAAGGTTGAGAATGTTCGAGTCATCCGAGACCAGGCAACGAGGGTCGGCAAGGGTATTGCCTACGTGCAGTTCTACGTAAGAACACTCCCCGGGCCTCTTCCATGCGATGGTAGGTGGGGCTGCTAATGTAACGACGATTCTCAGGATGCGAACTCGGTCGAGTCGGCTATCCTCCTAGACGGCAAAAAGTTCCCCCCCCTGCTTCCTCGCACACTGCGTGTCAATAGGTGCAAGGCTCCACATAAGACGCTCCGAGCCGTGCAGCGCTCCAACAAAGCAAGGGCTGTCTTATTGGCCGGCGTTAAGTCCAAGAGCATCAAATATGTCCGCAAGCGCACGGATGAAGAGCGCACCAGTGCGGGGCGCGCCGCCGGGCTACTTGGCCGCGCAGGAGGTGCTCGTGCCGTTCGGCACAGAGAGAAACCACAAGAGCGCGCCGGAAAGCCCGAACTGAAGTCACCCGAGGAGATAGTGTTCGAGGGTCAACGGGCGAGTGTGAAGGATGGCAAGCCCCGTGATTTGAAACATGGGAGAGTTAAGAAGCCAGCTAGCGGTTTGTCCAACAACAAGAAGCGCCAAGCAGCGAGGTCGGCGAGTTGGAGAAAGAAAGGGCGAACGTGACTACCTAGGTTGGTGGCCTACTAGATAGGTATTTATAAGACTTCCGGCATCGCGTTCTGCGTTACTATCTTCTTGAGGTTCCTTCTTGACTTGATCATCCTCTGGAAATCACGCACTGGGTTTACAATAGAAAACTCGGTCTAGGTGAACAAATCTTGCGTCGTCCGATTGAGTGAGCCCCTACTTTCGCCCATGATTAAAGCCCGTCCGACCTGAAATCTCGGACACCAAAAACAGAGCCATAAACGATGACGCATATATTGCAGGTATCTTTTTCGAACCGCTTTGCCACGGCAAACAAAAACACCTCGAAAACAAGGCTAAGATCTGAACACCCCTCCCAAGGTCCACCTCGATCCTCCTCGGACAAAAGCACAGGAGATAAAAAACAGGTGCCAATGATACCAAGAGTTCCCCCGAGACACCACTGGCTACCTTGGTAGCAAACTCAAGTCTTCACCCGACACAAAATTTTGCCTACCCAATGCGCTACAGAGAGCCGGGCCGATGAGGAAGTCCAGTTGTTCAACAGCGAGCGAAACAGAGCACCACCCAACGAGCACATTAACATCGCCGTACACAACAAAGAGGGTCCCTAGAGACCAAAGTAGGCGCCTAGTACTCAGTGTCGCCCTCCTCGGGTTCAAACGAGTCGGCGGCAACCTCCTCATAATCCTTCTCGAGCGCCGCGAGGTCTTCGCGGGCCTCGCTGAACTCTCCCTCCTCCATGCCTTCACCCACGTACCAGTGAACGAAGGCACGCTTGCTATACATGAGGTCGAATTTGTGGTCCAGGCGGGACCACGCCTCAGCGATGGCCGTGGTGTTCGACAGCATCGATACGGATCGATCGACACTGGCAAGGCCACCATCCGCGGGGGAGGCGGTCGGGACGGCGACTGGCTTCTGGTAGTTAATGCCGATCTTGAAGCCCGTGGGACACCACTCGACGAGGTTGAACGAGGCCTTGGCCTTGAGTTGAGCCACGGCCGCATTGCAATCCCGCGGTACGACATCGCCCCGGTACAGCAGGGCCACAGCCATGTACTTGCCGTTCCGGGGGTCGCAGACGACCATCTGGTTGTTGGGCTCGAAGCCTGCAATTTCGAGTTGCGTCAGTACATGGGAACGCTTGCTAAGCGACAGAGATCCCTCAACGGCGCCGGCGAGCTCCCTGATGCCTCACAGATGTCAGAAATAAACAAAGGAGACTTACACTGGAAGGTCAGGTCGTGCACCTTGAAACTCTCGTGAGCACTCTTGGCGGCCGAGATGACGGGGGCGTAGCTGATGAGCGGGTAGTGGATGCGCGGGTAAGGCACGAGATTGGTCTGGAACTCGTTGAGGTCGACATTGAGGGCGCCGTCAAAGCGCAGCGACGAGGTGATGGAGCTGACGACCTGGGCAATCAGGCGGTTGAGGTGCTCGTAGCCTGGGCGCGGGATATCCAGGTTTCGGCGGCAAATGTCGTACACGGCCTCGTTGTCGACCAGGAAGGTGCAGTCCGAGTTCTCGATGGTGCTGTGGGTCGAAAGAACGGCGTTGTACGGCTCGACGACGGCCGTAGAGACGCGAGGCGCTGGGTAGACGGCGAACTCCAACTTGGATTTTTTGCCGTAGTCCGTAGACAGACGCTCCAGCAGGAGAGCGCCGAAACCCGAGCCCGTACCACCACCAAAGGAATGGAAGATCAGAAAGCCTTGCAGGGAGTGACAGTTATCTGGCGGGAAGAGCGGTCAGCGCCCCATCGTCAATCAATCTCCCACCAGTTCGTGTCTTGAATCCGGCCCCCCTCTCGCCGTTGATAGTCCGTAATCTGCAGCAAGCAAACTCACCGGCAACGCGGCGGATTCGGTCGATGACGTTGTCGACCATCTCCTTGCCGATCGTGTAGTGACCACGGGCATAGTTGTTGGCAGCATCCTCCTTGCCACTAATGAGGAGCTCAGGGTGAAACAGCTGCCGGTAGCCACCAGTGCGGATCTCGTCGATTGGGGACGGGTCAAGATCGACGAAGATGGAGCGAGGGACGTATTTGCCGTTGCTGGTCTCCGTGAAGAAGGTCTCGAAGGAGCCGCCGTCTCCAACATCCTTGGCGTTAGGATCCGGCCTGCCGTCGGCGCCAAGTCCGTGCTCCAGAAGATAGCTTCATCCATCACCGTTAGCAACTGTGACTGCCCCGCACTGCCAAATTCAGGAGAAAGGGGAATCCCATACAGCTCCCAAGCGCTGTTGCCGAGCTGGGTACCAGCCTGGCCCAGGTGAAGGTGAAGGACCTATCACAGTTGACGTGGCTGTTAGCTAAACTGTCTCGTTTGTACGCGACCACGCAAGGTCCGGGGCAAGAGTGGTCTGAACAGTTGGAAGCGATGAGCAACGAGCGATGAGCAGAAAAAGCAGCTCACGAGCGTGTGCTAGTGGGCTTGCGCTAGTTGTGGGACAGCAAAGCAATTCAAAAAGCAGCGATGGGCTGGGCTGGGCCACTTGGTTTCCGGGTCACGGAAAGGGCCGTCGCGAGGGAAGGAAGGATTGAGGACGAGTCGCCGTCATCCGTGACAGTGCGAAGTTGTATGCCCCATAGAAGGAGGTAAAGAGCTGGAAAGAGAACATATCGGGAAGCTCGAGGCACGGGATGGAAGGTGGAATGCATCTAGCCCAACAAATCCAGCAGGCGAGAGGGGGCAGGACAGAGCCGCGATCAAACGAGAGAAAGACCTACCTCGCCTTTCATGATGGATGCGGGAGTGAAAAGCCGCTGTTGGTGACAGTGATTTTGTTTTCTGTGTTCTCGAGGAGTGGTGGACGGCAGGATGCTGCGCTGTACGCACCGGCGGAAGTTGACAAGACCGACAAGAAAATGAGCTTCACCTCGCGTCTGGGGTGACGAGTGTTTGGTGTCTGGAGTTTGAGTGCTGGTAGAAGACGGTCGTGGGTGTCCGATAAATTGTGGGCCTCCTGCCCCTGAAAGGAGGGGCAGCTTTGGGTTGTTACGGGGGATGTACACACCCACGCGACGAGTCGTGGTCGTGACTTGATGGCAAACAAATGTGACGAAATTGAGTGTGGTGCCCCTCCATGCGATCCTGTCAAGGGGCCTCACCGCTCCCGCCGTCCATTTTGGCGCCCTGGCCCGTGCGCTGTCAATTATGCACATCTCAGGCTGAAGATGGGGAAACTGTTCGGCAGCAATACTAGAGGATAAAAGACATGCAAACTGTCCAGGGACCCGAAGGAATCCGGCTTGGCGCGGCTGTCCGCACACATCCCCTCAGTGGCTTGTGTCCCGCGAAGGCGGGTAGGAATCCCTCTCCTTACGTGGACCGCTTTATTGGCGGCATATCACAGCCCTGCGCTTGACAGGACTGGTAATGGAGGTACTTACATACTTGGAGGTACCTACCTAGGTAGGTACTTAGTAAGGGCAACTCATCAGAGACCTTGACCTGGAAGGTGCCGTTATCTGAGCTAATGAGCTCTGTAGGAACGCACTTCGGACCAGCTTGCTTCTGCTGCGCCCATGTGCAAAGCTGTTCTCATCAGACAGCACGGGAAGCCTGCCAGGGTGGTATTTGTAATGGGGGGACGGGGAAAGAAAACAGGAACCCGCGCTGGCCGATCAAAAACAGCGAGAATGGCGGAGGGGGCAGAAAAAGAATTGATTCCGTCTACCTGAGCGCTCAGGATGATCGAATATATGGCCATAATGCGATCACCCCTTTGCAGCACCAGCCTTGATCAACAGTATGTCTCCATCCTCCACGACGTAGTCCTTTCCTTTCGTCATTACCTTGCCCTTAGCCTTGACTTCCGATTCGTCTCCAAGCTCCTTTAATACTGTGAAGTTGTACACGATTGCCTGGATGAACGTCTTCTCGAAGTCGGTGTGAATGACACCAGCGGCCTGTGGTGCCTTGGTCCCGTTGCGGATCGTCCATTGCCGCACCTCGTCGGTGCCGGTCGTGAAGAAGCTGCCGAGGTTCAGGGCTTTCCGCATGTTTATGATGATCTTGGGAAGCGCGGACTCGGCACCGACCTTCTTGCACTCCTCCAGAGCTTCGGCCTCGGACTCGAACCGTGTCAGACGCTCCTCGAAAGACACGGAGATGGGGATAATTGGGTCTCCGGTGGCGTGCTCCTTGATCCACTCCGCCACCTTTGGAAGGTATTTGTTCTTCTTCCGGATGAAGTCCTTCTCTGAGAGATTTACGAGGTAGACCACCGGCTTGGCGGTCAGGAGGAGCAGGGGGTTGATGACCTCGACCTATAATTGTTTGGGTCAGCCGGCTGGTCCAGAGGGAGTTGTTTAGGGTGTGGATGATGGCGGCAAGACGAGAGTTGCGAATCAGAGCAAAGACTATCTCAGTATGCTTCCCTGCGTTGTTAATGGGAGCATTCGACGAGCTGGGATTAGAAATCGGGCCTTCTGGCCCTTGGTCATCATGCAACAAAAAAAAGGGGGGGGAAGAAAATTCGAAATAGTAAAGAAGGCTAGGAAGCGATGTGATCAAGGAGCGGGAACCCCATGTTAATAAAGAGGCCGGGACAAACCTCTTTGGGGCTCCAGGTGCCCTTGCGGACCTCCTTGCCATCGTTCAGCCAGGCAAGGATCTTCTCGATGGTGGCCTCCTCTTCCCTGGCCTTTTTCGCCTCAAGACTCTGCCCACCCTGGCGAGTCTTCTTCTTCTGGTTCTCGAGAGCCTTCTCGACGAACTCGATGTCCTTCAGCCTCAGCTCATCGCTGATGATGTCGAGGTCGCGAGTGGGGTTGACATCCCCCTCGACATGGATGATCTCGGCGTCGTCGAAGCATCGAACGACCTGGAAGATGGCATCTACGGCGCGGATATGCGACAAGAAGGCATTTCCCAGACCAGCACCGGTGGAAGCGCCTCGTGTGAGACCAGCGATGTCGTAGACAGTCAAGTTGGCCGGCACCCGTGACTTTGGGTTATACTTCTCACAGAGCCAATCAAATCGATCGTCGGGCACGATAACACGAGCCTCCTCCGGATCGATTGTGGCATATGGGAAGTTCTTTCAGGGGCAAAATCAGCAACCATCTCCAGAGAAAGATAAGGGGAAGAAGAAGAAAAGGGCCATAATCGCACAGCTGGATTACCAAGGTTGCACTTGGTAATGGCTTGGAAGAGTGTTGATTTTCCAACATTGGCGAGCCCAACCTGTGATACTGTCAGACACACTAAACTTCCGTCTCTTCGTCTTCAGGCGGGAGGCGCGTGGATGGACTGTTGTTGCTCACGATGCCACTCTTCAGATTGTTCCCTGGGCGACCCAAGAGAATCTTCTCTTCCTGAACGACCTTTTTCGGAGGCATCCTCTTCCCTTTCTTTGAATGGGACCGAACAGTGATACAGATGAATGAGGTGGTGGGGTGTGGGGTCCGGATGGAAAAGGCAGAGCTAGCTGCGGGTAGTTCAAAAAGGCGTGGGAGAGAAGCGAAGGAGAAGGATCTAGGAAGGAGGGACGTCGTGTTGTTGACAGTGAGGGGCGAAGGCGGCCCCAGACCGGTCTTGAGAGGGCGATTCGAGGATTCAATGGGCGACTCGCAGCTGCAAATGAAGCTGGAGCAGATGGCAAGTATGCTGGCCAGCTGCCCCGTCGCTGTGACTGTTGAGAGCTGTGCTGCCAGACATCGTGGAGAAAATTCTCAGCCTGGGGCGGGGCAATGGAACCCAATTTGAGGAGGCTAGCTCATGTGACAGCTCACGTGGTCCGAAGTGGGGGTTGCAACGTCAGGACCGAGGAATGACGACGAGTCATCACTCTATCACTCGTCCCTCGGTCGGAAGACAGCCTCTGAGCCGCCAACAGGTTGAGTTCCATGTCAGGCCGTGACCCCCCACCATTCCTGGAAGCTGTCAATGAAAGCCGTGGCGGTCGATAAAAAGCTGGAGCAAAGCCTCATATTCTTCCCACCCAAATAACATCAGTGTCGCAACGCCCAGTCCTTACTTACTGATTCTATGGTTCTAATGCGAGGCGAACTTGATCTCAGTTCCACGCGTCGCCGACATTCGTCCTCTGCCAACTAGGCTTTCAACCTCCCTTCCTACCCGCGCCTACTTGTCCAGTCCCGCGCCTACTTGTCCAGTCCCGCGCCTACTTGTCCAGTCCCGCGCCTACTTGTCCAGTCCCGCGCCTACTTGTCCAGTCCCGCACACTACCTGCCAGCTGGTGGTCGCTCCACTCCTACGGTGCAAGCCGTCTTCGGGCCACATCGGCCGGCCTCCCCTTGAAGCTATGGCTCCGCCTCGAAAGACGCCGAAGCCCCTGAGGCCCTCGAGGTCCCAGCGATCAAGTGCCTCGACCCTTCCCAAGACAGAGATTGTCATCAACGTCTATGATTTATTGCCCGTACGAATGCCCTTTCCCCCTACGTCCCCGTTCACGTCTGTGTGGCTCCAAGCTCCCGAGTCTTTGTTAACTCCTTCACCAAGCCACGATAGCCCGGAAAGCTCTCCTCGGCTCTGTGGACGCTTGGCACCTCCCTGCTTCATTCGGGCGTTGTCATAAATGGAAAAGAATACGCATATGGAGGCCATGACAGGCGTGGGGTCACAGGCGTGTACTGGACCAAGCCAGAGACGGAGCCGCCTGGGGGCACTTTCAGGTGTGAAATCCTGCATGGGTTCACGTACATCCCCCCGAGCGAGATCGACGCCATCATTCGCGAGGCCTCGGATGAGTTTCACGGCCCAGCATACAACCTTCTCACGAAGAACTGTAACCACTTTACGTCGTATCTGTGCGAGAGGCTCACCGACCGGCCCGGTCCTGGTTGGCTCAACCGTGCAGCGAGCATAGGCATGGCGTTGCCGTGCATTGTACCAAGGGACTGGATTGAACCCCCCGACTACGACCTGGCTGAAGGCGAACTTCTGAACGACTACGACGATGAGGAAGACGCGACAGAGAGCTCCAGGATGTTGAGGAGCTCGGGAGATCACCCTAGGCTGATTGGAGTTGAGGACCTCCCCGACGATAGCCGTCGTTCCATCATCGAAGGAGAGCGACTGCGTATGGGAGCTGGAAGCGGAGGTGGGAGGGGAAAGGGCAAGGCACCGGTGAGGGACACCTCGGGTCGGCAGCTGCCGGCAGCGGAGAGAGCCCCCTCAGGTCGGCACTGATGGCTTGACTCTTCAGCTTCAAACTCTTCTTCATTCTCCTTTGTTCCACACTCATTTCTTCATCCCCTTTGTCCTCTGCATTGGGAAGGGAATAGCGCATGTATTGGCGTTTTGGATGGCGGGCTTTGAGCGATGCCCCTGATTTTTTATTTTTATTTTTTTTTTTTTTGATACCAGGATGAAATTATTCCGCAGGACTGCTTGACCTTGACCATGGCGTTTTTCTCTTTTTGGCGGCGTCTTGCATCCGTTGTGAGCTTCATTCGTGACTGACTACTGAGAGATGGTAGCTATGAGGGCTGCATCTGGGACACCTTGACAGCTTCAAATTGACAAAGAAAATGAACGGGGACATACTGACATTTCTGGCCACGCTCACTCGTTTGCAATGGAAACGGGAAACACGGATGCGAAGACGGGTTAGAAAACGAAGCAAAAGGATAAAAATACCGAGGTACCTAGGTAGGTAGGTAACTTACAGTACAGGACGATTCTTCGCTGCCATCCCTGAGCGAACTCTGAACAAGCCCGGGCCATACGGTGGTGCCCGCCCAGTTCAACCTAGCAGACCGCATTTTGTTGACTTTAGATGCCTCACCTACGATCCCGATTCCGAGGTCACGGACAATATCAGGATCGGCCGGCATGGCAGAAGTTTCGCGGATCGCCCCGGGATACATCGCCAGTCGATTCGCTCCTGAATCAAGTCCAGCAGGAAGGTCCGCAGACAGGTACCTACCTACCTACCTATGGGTATCTCGAAGCCCACTGACAAGGAGTTGGCTACTCTTAGCCCGCAGTTCATGCAGACCAACAGAGTGCCTGGCACTCCGAAAATAAATCGAGGTTTCGCAGAAGGGTAGTCGACGCTTGATGCATTTGAAGTTAAGGGGGGATGGTGTGTGGCCGAAGCAAGCTACTACCGTCTGTACTACTCGTCTGGCAGCGTGGTCACGCCAGGATATGCCGAGACCCTCGCTCATCAAGAGTGCCTCGAGTGCTGCATGCAGAGCTGCGAACATCTGGAGTATGGTTGCGGTGAGGTATTTGCTAGATTCCGCAGCTACCTAGAGCTGCTTTGTGAGGCGACTAAGGGTTGGCCTGTCTACGGGGAATATGCGCCATGGCTGGAGATTAGAGTTTAAAGGTGTGTCGGGTAAGCTCCATGGTAGCCTCTAGCGCACTACGTGGGATCGATTTGGGTTTGAAGCGTCTGAATGAGTGCCTCGCCAAATCAGCTTCGCCCAGTGCCATGCTCATAGCAAGCTACCTCGGTACAAGCTTAGATTCGACCAGTACGATCATCGGGAGTACTGCGGAAAGAGATGGCTGGGCGCAGACCCATTCAAGATAGGTCGATAGATGATGAAAAACCACTGGGCACCTCTGTCTTATTTTAAGTAGCGGTGCGCAGTGCGGCCTGGTGGCTCGACGCGGGTGAGTAAAACTGGACCCTCTCGAACTGCCAGACCAGCATGCGGCCTGACCCCTTTTTATATCGACGAGTTGGCCACCTCAATTCTTGGTTCTTTTATTTTCCATGCCTCGACTGCCGCCTGACGTATGAGTGGACCTGCGCGTCCCCGGAGTATTGTTCTAGGTCTCATCGGGTCTAAAGTGGCTCTGTCGGTTTGCTCATGCCTGGTTGGCGACGCTGTTATTCTTTGCAAAGCTTCATGGCATCATGATCCGCGACTCCGCCGTTTGCCCGCATATACGCCTTCTACCTGGAATGGTATTTTGGGCTTAATACCATAACTAAGGCGCCGAGGAAACCATCGCAAGTCGGGAAGTGAACTCGGACGGTCCGAGCAGCACGCCGACGCCGGCCTCCCTCCACCTTTCCAAGCCCTATCGCAAACAGTAGCCCAGACCCGTGCCCCGAATATCCCTGATACCCTTGCCCTACCTAGGGCATTTACAAGAGCCTAGGCAGAGGCACAGACATGTGACCCAAAAAAACCCAAAAACACCTACCTACTCTTACGGTACGGATATCAACAGTTTGGGGTGAGGTTTCTACCGACCGACTAATGTAATCGGACACCTTCCCGGACGGGACACTAACCCGGACACTTTTTAGCTGCGGACCCAACCACCTCGACTTCGGACACGCCTTACCTCGCCACCATGATGGCAAGATGCCAAAACCTCTGCAGCACGACGATCGGCTCCGACTAGCAGTCGATGCTCTGATTTCAGGCCAAATTAGAAGTATTCGCAAGGCCGCAGCTCTGTTTGATGTGCCGAAGTCAACTCTCCACGGACGCGTCATAGGGTGTAGTACGCGTCAACAATCACAGATCAGACATCGAAAGTTGAACGTAACAGAGGAAGCTGCCTTGATTCAATGGATTGAATCAATGGACGACCGTGGGATGTCACCGACAATCGGCTATATTCGACAGATGGCCGAGCTTCTCATCTGTGAACGCGACGGCTCGATGCTGCTTGACACGCGGGCTGTGGCCACCGTGGCTGAGGACGACTCCGTTGGCGAGAAATGGGTCCAACAATTCCTTGCCCGACAGCCTCACCTTAAGTCGAATATTCTTGAAAGTACGACTATCAACGAGCCTTGTGTGAAGACCCAGAAAAGGTCTCAGCATGGTTCAAGCGAGTTCAAGACACGGTCAATAACAACGGCATCCTCGACTGTGACATCTACAACTTCGATGAAACTGGCTTCCAGATGGGAGTAGCTAGTACAGCCAAGGTGGTAACTCGGTCTGACCGGAGGAATCGACCGGTTGTTGTTCAGCCTGGAAACCGAGAGTGGACTACTGTCATCGAGTGCATCAATGCAGACGGCTGGAGCGTCGACCCGCTGATCATCTTCGAGGGGAAGGTTCATATCTCGACGTGGTATGAGGGATCGCCATTGCTGACGACCTGGAGGATTGCAGTTAGCGAAAATGGCTGGACAACCGACGAACTTACTCTAGAATGGCTCCAGAAAGTCTTTGAGCCGCAGACCCGACGTCGAACCGTTGGCCAGTACCGACTTCTCATCCTCGACGGCCACGGAAGCCATGTTACGCCAAAATTCGACAAGTTCTGCAAAGAGAACTCTATTCTTACCGAATGCATGCCGCCGCATTCCTCCCATCTTCATCAACCCCTCGATGTCGGCTGCTTCTCGGTCCTGAAGCGAGCCTACGGCGACCTTATCAAAACGAAGATGGCACTTGGAGTTCATCACATCGACAAGCCAACATTCCTTGAACTCTTCCTCGACGCCCGAAAGAAGACCTTCAGCTCGGAAAACATCAAAGGTGGCTTTGCAGCAACAGGGCTTGTTCCATTCGATCCCAACCGAGTCCTTGCCCGGCTTCAAGTCAAAACGCGAACACCAAGCCCTCCGCCGGTCCTTGAACAGCCAAGCTCAACGCTCCCCCTCAAGACCCCATCGAATATCGTTGAGCTTGATAGGATCCAAAGATGCCGTCAATGCGGGACAAGCCCAACAGACCGGGCATTGCAGAGGATCGTTAAGGGGTGCCAGATGGCGATGCACAATGCTGTTCTCTTACACGACGAGAACTCGCAGCTTCGGGCGGAAAACACCCGACAGAAGAGAAAACGAGCACAACGCCGAGCATTCATCCAGACTGGAGGTACCATGACGATTGGGGAAGGAGTAGCTAACGTTGAGAGCCGCCAGAAGGTTCAAGACGTTCAGGAACCAGTTCAGGAGGTCCAAGACGGTCAGGAACCGGTTCAGGAGGTCGAAGAGGGAGAGGTGGGGTCCTCAGAAGGGACAGTGCCAACGGCACGAAAACGTGCACTACCGAGATGTAGTGTCCGTAGGTCGCTCAAGCATAATGCTAAGAAATGTCCCAGCAGATAGAGATTCGATTCATATAGATTGCGCATTAAAGAGTCTCTCTGTTGTGTTGTGAGGTATGCCCCTAAGCCGAGGAGGTGGGGTGTGGGGCAGAAAAGTGTCCGGGTTGGTGTCCCGTCCGGGTAGGTGTCCGATTACGTTAATTCGTCAGGGGTAGCGAACCATTACCTAAGGCAGGGCGGGAGATCTAAAGGTCCCAAGACGGTTCGCTTCCTGCGTGCATGTGGGCCCACCTCTCTTATCGGGGGAGGGGGGGGGATCCATGCATATGCCAATTGTCCATGTGGCAGGGCGATCTCCAACTCGATGGCATCCTTCGTATCCATAACCCGTACGCAAACCACACTTCTGTAAAATCAACAGTCGCGACAAAAGCATTCGACAGTACGCTGCCCTCCCGCCGCACCGCTTGCCCTCATTGTTCGCCGATTTCGCATGCTCGCTACGCCCGGGATAAGACTTCGAAACTGATTTGCTGCTCAGCATCATCAACCAACTCGGCCGATGAGCTTCCCCCAAAGCTTCTCCCGCCTGCGTCACTACCTCCAAACCCATCTGCGCCGTCACCCCTCCAAGCGGGTGATAGCCGAGCACCGCATCTCCGGCTCGATGCTCGGGGGGCGTCGCTGTCGCATTTCAGCGAGCGAGAGAAAGAAGAACTGAAGTCGGAGTGACCCGTTGAATGAATGCAACCTCTAAACCCATTTCTCGGCGCCTTCTTCAAGAGCTCCCTCCCCGCCCAATGCAACCCGCCCGCGTACCACATTCTCCTGGTCCCGGCCACTGATGTTCTCCTCACATCGCGCGACGCCGACGGAGACGGCTCCGTGGCCGATGCGGTCGGCTCGGAGGAGTTTCTTGGAAGCCACGTCCTCCGCATCCTGCCAGCCAAAGCTACGCCTGGCGCGGGCGGCAGGGAGGCAGTCCAGAATCTTAGGGAGGTCAGGGGAAAGGCTAGACAATACACCACTATTAATGGCCGCAGTGTCGTGATCAAAGACAACTTGGTGTACAGCAACAAAGGTCGCACAAACCTAGGCTCAGCAGGCCCTTGACCCACCAAGACCGCTCCCCCCTTTTCCAGTCCAATTCTGCTGGCCCTGACTAACTTGCGTCTCCGCCTCATCCAGGCTTCAAGAACCTCGCTCATGCCACCTTGCTGAGCGATGTTATCTGGTACTCGGATACGCTCGAGCCCAAGGCATGGCTTGTATACTACATCTCGCAGCCGTTGGTGGGCTCCTGGGAGGAAGTCCAAATCGTGCCAGCTGTTCTCCCGATCGGTGACGTGGGCGCAATCGGGTCGCCGGTAGCGCGAGGACTCGATAATACCGCCTCTTCATCCGCCATTATGTCGAATGATGGTCCCGCGGTGCCGCGGAAGAAGGATGTCAAGAGCTTCCACGATCTCCTTAACCAATTCCCGATAATCGCCAGGCAGATGCAGTCTGGGCTTGAGAAGCTATTTCGCGAATTTACCGTCGTGTTCGAGCGACCCCTCCCCCCTCCACCGTCATCTGCGCACATCCCTGACCCTGAGCCTGCCGGCCCTATAGCTGCGGCGATGAAGCGAGCTAGGTCTGGCTCGGCCAGCGGCAGCACTGTGGGCGGGAGCGCCAGCGCCGGCGCGAGCGCTACGGTGCAGCCGGAGGGCCTCTTCATTGATGACGACGAGGACGTTATGAGAGCGTCCCTCGAAACGGCCATCACCGCAGCTATCGACCTGTTCCAAGCCGTCGACAAGCAGCAGCTGTCTCTGTTGGGTGCTACTACCGACCTTACAGGCCCGGTTGTGGAGCGGCTCATCGAGCGATACGTCACGGAGAACATCCATCACATATTGTTTCCGAGGCTATGCGCCCTGAAGCGCCAGGATGACCTGGAGCTACAGTCTAAGGTTCGCCAGATGGACTTTATCGATATTTCACAGCTCGGGCTCCCCATTGAGGGAGGATCTCGCGGGAAGCAGGAGCTTACCGGCCGACTGGGAAGAGCAGTGGAGGAGTTCCGCAAGCTCAGCAACGCTATGGGGCCGTCGGAGATGATGGAGGTTCTGCTCTCCACCATGAAGTCGGTGACGCAGCTGACAGCGCTGCCTCGTCGAGAGCCCAGCGGCGTGAGCAGCGCCGCCCGCGCGAGCTCCTCCGAGAAGCCTATTCTTACTATTAACGCCGACACACTGGTCTCGCTGCTCCTGTTTGTTGTCATCCGTGCCCAGGTGCGGCAGTTGCACGCCCGGCTCATTTACATCCGGCATTTCATCTTTATCGACGACGTCGACAACGGGGAGATGGGCTACGCCCTGAGCACTTTTGAGGCGGTGTTGTCCTATCTTGACCGCGATTCGGCCGTCCTCCGGCGGGCGAGTCGCCGGAACAAGGCTCTCTGGGACGCCGCCGCTAAGGGTGACGTGGACGAACTGAAGAAGCTCATGGAGTATTGCCCCGACAGTTCGTCGTCATACGCGGAAGAAGTGTCGTTCCAGTCGCCGCCCTCGAGCCGGCGGCAGTCGGCTAGTGGCTGGAGCTTCACCAATGGGACTCCGTCCTCGGCGCCATCTTCTTCTGCCGCCTTTACCATGTCGGAAAGGTTCTCGCTCGGGTCCAGCTTGAGTCATGTGTTCCCTTTCCGTCACGAAGACGACGATCCCTGCGCCGTCGTTGACGACGATTCGCCGGTCCCGCCCCCGAAACGGATCAAGAAGGTGGCCATGGACACGCGGAGCATGTCTAGTGGCTCAGAAATGTCGTTCCGCTCGCGGGCCACTAGCGTGGGGACACTCGGGAGCACTTTCGAGGCTGACATCTCGGTTGAGAAGCTTTCCCAGACTCAGAATTCCAACGGCGAGTCGGTGCTCATGATGGCCGTGCAGAACGGCAGGTCCAAAGCGCTGAGATTTTTGCTGTCGCTGAAGGCGTTCTACCCGCCGAATTTCGTACTGGACGACGCCAACAGCGACGGAACCACGCTGCTGAGCGCCGCGGTGCAGCTTGGTCTGGAAGACTCAATTCGGGCGATCCTTGACGTCCTGGTCGCCGCCGGGGTCGGGATGTGCGTCCTCGTGGACTACTTCGCGTTGCAGGATGTATGGGGCCGCAGCGTGGCCCACTATCTCTTCCAAGCGCCGTTCCTCATCGGCAGCTTCGGGGGACTGATGCCGTGGCGGCAGCAGGACAAGAACGGGCAGACGCCGCTGTTCGCGCTCTGCCGGTCGTACGACCACCAGATCTATCACCAAATGGTCAGCGAGGCTCTGGACACGGCGACAGTGTGCCAGGGCGACGGTCAGCCATTGCACGTAGACCAGCACGTAGACGGCAAGGGCAACACGCTGCTGCACATTGTAAACGACGCACAGCTGGCCCTGCGCATTCTTCAGCAGTGCGACGCCGACGTCAATGCGACCAATGAGAAGCGCTTCACCCCGTTGATGGTCGCCAGCAAGTACGGCCGCTTCGAGATGGTGCGGGTGCTGTTCAGCGATCCGCGCGTCGATGTCGCGGCACGGGAACTGCGCGGGCTCACGGCGGTGGAACTGGCCAAAGACGACGAAGTGCGCAACAAGATCGACGACCTTGTGCTCTTCTCGTCGCCGCCAGGCCCGGACCTGCGCACCACGGCGGTTGTACGGGCATACTTCGTCGAGGACGCCACTATTCGGTTCGTGCTCAAGTCTGGAGCGCCGGTGGATAAGCATAGCTATGCGGTCACGACGTGCCGGCGCTCTCTGGCCGATTTTGAGCACCTGGCCAAGCTTCTCACCATGGAAAACCCAGCCTCATGGATTCCGTACATTGGCGGGCAGCGTTCTCCTTTCCAGATCCCGTCCAAGCCGAGCCGGTCTGCCCTCCGCGACTTGCAGCTCCGCATGGACTGGTTCCTGCGCACCATGCTACTGCACTCTACCTTCGCCACTCACGAGATGCTGTGGGAATTCTTCCTGGTCCCCGATCTGCAGGCCGACATGATGGAACAGCGCAGCAAGCTCAAGGCCGAGACAAGAGCCGAGAAGGTTCGCGAGGAGTTCGAACCGCTGGACGATGTCCGCGAAGTTGAGCAGTTTGTTGACCACGCTCGCGAGCTGGTACGCAGCGTCAACTTCTCAACAAAGAGCGTGGCGAGGCGTACAAACGCCGCGGGCATCGCTGCTTCAGGTACGCTCGCATCAAGACGACCCAGTCACGTCGTCTCCTCGTCTCATCGATCACGTGGTCTATTCAATAACACTTAACGTACTAACTATCATGATTCAAAACTCAGATCTTGTCTGTGCCTCACGTGTATTTCAGCGTACGGTGGCGACTCTAAGCTTCCTGCCGGCTTCGCACGTCTCTGCCTTCGACACCTACGTTCAGTCTCTGGCGCCACCGTCACTAAGTCCACAGGCCGTATTCCACTCTGCGTTTATCGCACTGCAGTCTACTGTTGAGGCCATTCTTGGGGCCCTTGCCCGGCCGCACAAGCTGATCAGCCAAATCGACACAACGCGGCGCCAAGCCGAACGGAACTTCAGTTCTCTCAGCCGGTCGACACGTTGGCCTCTCGGATTGTTGGACGATACTCGTCAGCGCCTCAACGAGGAGCGCGAGGAGCGAGCTCGCCAGAGCCAACTCGAGGGCAAGAATCTTTCCAAAGAGTTAAGATACAGCCAGCAGGTGGTGGCTGGCGAGCTGGCTGGCTGGCAAGAGATGCACGAGAAGGTGGGGAGGAAGGCCATCAAAGAGTTTGCGAAAGGCATGCTGGTCATGGAGAGTATGCGACTGGAAAGCATGATGCGGGCTCTAAGGAGAGTGCGACCAGACCCGGAACCTGGGCAGCAAGTTCCGCCGTCGCCAACACCCTCGTCACCGCCGCCACCGCCATCTTCGCTCAAGCCCCTCCCTAGCAATATCCCCTCGTCCACTAGACAAGGAAGCCCAACCCCTTCGAAGAGCAACGGCAGGTGGAGGATTGGATCTCCACATAGCAGCGACGGCGGCGAGAATGGCAAGAGTAAGGAGGCAGGCCCGAGTAGTGCGAGCCGGGCGAGTAGCGCGGGTGCGCTGCCCGCCGCTTTCCCGAGGAGGTCTTTCCTCACAGACGAACACACGGACGCAAATGATTCAGAGGCAGGGCAGAGCGACGCGTCAAAAAACGCGTCTGCTGGAATTCTCACGGCTGCCCCTGCAGGAGGAATGCCACAGCCATCGTCCACTCTTTCCCACCAAGCCCTCGGCTGATGGAGCAGACGATGTTGTGTCTAGAGGACTACGAGGATACGAAGTTGCAAAGCCGAACTTCCTCCCCGTGTCCATGCAAAGATACCCCGATAACATGTAATGCTAAATGTACAATCGAGACCCTTTGGCCCACATCTCGCTGCTGCACCCGTGAACAAGAGATCGTCGCATATGTTTGCATGGCACTTATGCAGTCATAGAGTGATGAAGGTGACTCACACTCGTCTTCGATCACGGAAACAAGGTGACGGGGTCCAAGAGCGGTGTGCCTCGGGAGAATTCTTGACTCTATCCAGCCCCCGACTTTCTGTCTTGGGCTGAGTGCTGAGTAGCGTCTGACCACCAAGAGGAGATACCCCGCTCAAGAACATCGAAGCGGGGAGGCGGGGAATCTAGGTGTGGTCCATGGCTCTCCGGTTCACCCACGCCAAGATCGATGCAACGATACAGGAAGTCCTTCGCGGTCGTGAAATTGAACTGACAGGTAACACTCGCCTGCCTGCTCTCGGCAATTCTCCGAAGATCACCGAGCTCCCCAGCCAGAGTTTATGGGGTTCTGCAATCGAACGCTGTGGAGGCAAGAAGTCATGGGATGAGTCACCAAAAAATGTTTCATAATATTTGTTTCACGCCATCGAGTGTACTTGAACGTCTCGATCAACGCAAACCAATCAATTGGCCAGGGTTCTACAACGCCAGAAAGACGCCAGAGAGACGCCAGAGCCACACGCCGCCACGGAATCGGGGAGAGCCGAGGGCGGTGCCACGCGGACGCGCTCAGGCGTGTAGCATGATCACCCAATCAGCGCCCGATACCGACACGCTAGACAGTGCAGACAAATATCACCCACAACCCACCGACTTCGGCTTTTGTATAGTTGGGGCTTCAACCCGACCCTACGTTCCGTACGCGTCCTCCTGTTAACTTCCTATCGGCGGGCTTGCTGTCGTGCCTGCAACACTTGTAACATAGAGCATACGTTTACGGAGTAGAACACGTGCAGCACCCAACACTCACTCGCCCATCGGCGATGGCAAATTTGCACAAGTTCCGGGGAGCCATGTGACAAACCCGCCGCCAAGTTGCACAGTCACAGACTAAATGGAATCCACACGGCCGACCGACCAGCGACCGCATCACCTCACCTCGGACCGGCCATCCAGCTCCAACTCTTGCACATGCACACAAGACGTCACAGGCAGTTTACGAGACTGAAAGATACATGACTTCTTCTCAGCGAGGAATTTTTCGTCGTCCCTGAGAGGCTTCAAGGCGCTTCTGCTCCGACGCCGACTGCAATCCGGAAACGTAGCCGCCGTTTAGGAGCGAACTGCACCTACCTAGTACCTTCCTTTAGGTGCCTGAGCGAGTAAAGCTGAGGTAGGCGGTAGATCTCAAGGGTGAAGCAAAACACACAACCGAAAGACTCGAGCGGGGCTATGCAATTCCGGTGAGAAGCTGGAAGGTCTGGAACAAACTGAGGCGGCCACAGCTTCGGGTCTCTAACAATTTCACCAGCCGCCCACCATGACTCCAATCGGGCTCCCAAACGGCCTCCTCGCCATCAATGCGCCAGAATCCGGATGCCTCATTTTCGCTACTTTCAATCCCAATCGACAAAGGCCCAAAGAAATTAATATGAGTGAGAAGGAAAGACGCGGGGCGTTAGGACGAAGAGGAACCCCACCCACCAAGCGAGACGGCCGCGCGCTTTCTGAGGCGAAGGGGCAGTGCTCTTTGCCTTTATACGCTCTCCTAGAGGCAATCTCTCATCTCTCCCAATCTCTTTGCGCAGGCGCTTTTGCGCTTTTGCGCTTTTGCGCTTTGCGCTCTGCGCTCTGCGTTTCGCTGGGGTAAGCGCCTGTGTCAGGCGATGGGCGCGGCATTTTTCTGGAGACTTTTCTGGGGCGCTGTAGCCGCTGGCGGTTAGACTTATAACCGCCCAACGATGCCAGCGCCTATGGGGGCGTGTACCTACGTACTATGTAGCCCTCGCTATTTCCCTTTCAGTCTTTTCTTTCCGCCGTTGCAGGGAGCGAACGGCTTGCAACGATACCAACCTTAGGTACCTACCACCTACCTACACCCAGGTACCACCTAGTTGTAAGTGCCCACCTCGGAGCCAGGTGGATAATCTATACAGCAATCTCAGTAGCCGCTCATACAAGGCACCTCTATGCTACCACGTCGAGGTCGCAGAATACACTCCCCCATACCCGCCTCACCGGGAGATCAGAAGATCGATCCGGAGCCGGCGCCAAAAATAGCATGATTACATGCGACGACGTTCGACAGATGATGCCACGAGCTCGAGGAGAGTGTCCCCAGCATGCCATGGCTAGAACCAGATCACGGGCGAGCGATTGAGCGATGGAGGGATGGCGCAAGCGTTTGGTGAGAGGACAGGAGTGAAAAGCAGCGTGGAAAGTGTGGCAGCCAGAGGAGAACCTTCAGGCGATTAGTCTAGCGCCAAGCGACAGGAGCAGAGCTGCCCAAAGCAACATTGACAGCAACGCAAAGCAACCTAAGCCCGAAGCCGGAGCAGATTGTTCGTCTTCTCGTCGTCCGGCGCCATGCGTTGCCATCCATCGTCCGGTGTCCGCGAGGCAAAAAAAGTGTAGCGTGTCGCTCTACGACTCGACCAAAGTGAGAGGATTGGGAGCGCATCGCATCGCATCGCACCGCACCCGCATCACATTCGCGGGGCGCGCGGCGCGAGGGCGTGGACGTGGGCGTGGTGGGCGTGAACAAGTGGCGCGGGCGTGTGGTGAGTGAGCGAGCGCGGGGCAGCGCGCGTCGAATGAATTGCCGTTCAAGGCCCCCCACCATCATCCCGCCCCACAGCGCGGTTGGCGCCGTGCAGGAAGGTACCTCTCGCTCCCCCCCTTGGACAACCAGATATCCAAAATCAACATGCAAGATGCGAAAAACGACCCAGCGACGCACGCTAGCGATGATTGACATGTCTAAATATGACTCACCAAACCAAAGGACGCTTGCATACGGAAGTATTTCGTCCTACAACGGCTTCCCTCTTTGCGAATAGCCTAGGGTTACCATCCGAACAACGAGGGGGCAAGCTCTTTGCTGTCGGGCCAGTCACCGCTCTCGATAGCGCATCTTGGGCTCAACTCCCAGAACCCGACAAGCTCCGTTGTGTAATCCTTGGATGCTACCCTGCCAAACCCTCGCTTCTTACAAGTCCTGACCTGCCTCTGACGAGACGGGATGGAAGACAGGAAGGGTACGGAAGTACCTAGGTAGGTAGGTAGCGAGAAGGGGGCAGCAGAAAGAAAAGGTACCTCGGGGCCGGGTTTTGGGCGAGGTGCTGAGGCACCCTTCGTCGTGCGATCGCGCACTGTGCCACAGCATCCAAGCGTGGCGCTCACCACGGTACGAACAAGGGCCTGACCCGCACTGGTCTGGTCTCCCCCGGGTCTTGTTCGTCACTGGTCGGCTCCCCTGGTCGGTGCCAAATTCCCCACGACAGACTTGGCCGGCCACCAGACGACCGCCTATCCGCCCGTCCGCCCATCTTGCTCATCCGCGCCAGCGCCCACACGATGGATGATGGGCTGGCCCGCATCTCGGCCGTCGTAATGTCGAGTGACATGACTCCCGGCTGGGTTCCCTCAGTCTCCGCGTTTCAGGTTTATTTTGATCAGAGCCGTCGTATGGATCAAATCTCGACAAGCCCGGTACGGCGAGACTGATACTCATCCAGTCCGGGCCCGACCCATCGTGCCATGAGGATAAGTATACCCGCCATCCCACGGATGGGAATGTCTTCTTTTCTTGCTGCCCTCCTCACCAGTCCTTCTCCTCCCTCCGTCTCTCCGCCATCTCCTTCTCCACGGCATCGTAGCTCTCTACTCGTCCTGCTCCTCTCGTTTTCTCGTTTTCTCTCGTTCAAGGTTTCTTTTGTCCGCAGGGATAGGTCGCGCTGCCGTCTCGGCATCCCCTGCCCTCTTGCTCTCCTCTCGTCAACACCATCGCACTCTTCTTCCTAGCCTCTCATCGCGACTCGTCCTGGATCGAGGCAAGTCTTCGGCCCTCGTCTCATCTTCTCCAACCAGCAAGACAGACAAACATCCACCCGTCACCATTCCACCCCCTAATAGATTACCTGCTGCCTGTCTTGGGACGTCGTCTCGAGACCAAACAGCAGCCAATATGTCCACGTAAGTAGAGAAAGCTCTTGTCGTCTCGGTCTTCCGTCTTCCGGTGCCTGTCCTCCATCGATCTCTTCTGTTGTTTGTTGCCTTTGCCGATGGTCGCGCCCCCACCGCTCGCCCTCCTCTCTCTCTCTCTCTCTCTCTCTCTCTCTCTCTCTCTCTCTCTCTCTCTCCTCTCTCTCTCTCCTCTGCTAACACAGACTTCGCGACTCCCTCTCTCTTCTCTAGTCTGGCAGCGGATCTTTCCTTTGACTTCACCTTCCCCCAGTGCGAGCCTGCCACTCCGCCGAGCTTCTCTTTTGATCCGTCGCTTCTCGAGATCCCGTACAACCCCAACCCGGGACATGCTCGCTCCGGCTCGCGCTCCTCTGTTTACTCTTACGAGTCGTCGCCCCCCGGCTCGGTGTCGGACGTCGCCAGCACGCGCATGACCACGCCCGCGCGCTCACCCATCCGCACTCATGGCCCCCTGTTGCTGCCCAAGATCCGCACCCAGGACCAGGCCATTGCGCCGACGGCAGCTGCCCCTGCGCCTAAGCGCATGAGGACCTCGCCTCCTCCAGCGGGCGTGCGGCCCAAGTACCGCCCCACCCACACCCGGAGCTTCACCAACCCGGAGACCATCAACTTCACCCCGTCCATGTTCCAGCCCCTGCCCGCCTCCATGCCCGTGTCCGTGACCGAGGATGCTGCCAGCTCGCAGCTTCTCTGCTCGCCCGTGAGCTTCACCTCGACGGCGTCGCACGACTCGAGCGCCTCGAGCATGAACACCCGCCGTGCCTCCTCGTGCGAGCTAGTCAACACGAGCGCCTCTTCCATGGACAAGTTCACCTTCCCCGCCTACAACCAGATGAGCCAGCTGAGCCAGCTGTACGCGCCGGCTCCCAGCAACGGCGGCGCTGCCCGGACTGTCCGGGCTGCCGCTGCTCCCATGGCGGCTTCCAGCAGCTCCGCTCCCACCATGGTTCCCTCGCAGCCGCTCATGTCGCAGCAGCAGTCTGAGACTTTCATGTACCAGCAGCCGTATGCGCCGCGCGCCTCGTCGCCGCTTGCTGCTGCTGCCACCATCACCCCAGAGCCGGCAGCTGCCGTCGCGCCCGTCGTGCCCGTCAACGTCGGTGGGCCCCAGACCACGCTGCTGTCGTACCTGACGACAGCGAACCCGGCCCCTGCATTGGTGCGCACCATCTCATTTCCGCTGCGGGATCCTCACACCAAGCACTTCTGGTGGGACGTCCGTCAGATCCGCGCGTGGACGGCCTTCAACGCGTCCAGCGTCATGGCTCTGCCTGGCGCTGCCGCCCTCCTCTCGCTGCCGGTACCGGCCGCGTTCCTGCCGCAGCCGCCGGTGGTCCAGCGCCACCCGGAGACCGAAGCCGCCCTGCACTCCATCTACTCCAGCTTCTACCTGCCCAAGCTCAACTCCGCTCTGGCGCTGTCGAGCGCTCGGCCCCTGCAGCTCTCGCTGCCGTCCAAGAACCCCGCCGCCGGTGGCCCTGCCGCCTCCGACTGCGCCTTCGTGGCCAACGTCGGCGGCGAGTCGTCGTCCGCCGCGACCATCTTCGGAGGCAAGCCGACGGCGCGCGTGGTCGGCCTGGTCAAGAGCTTCGACCGCTTCAACACCGGCATGCGCGTCGAGGGCAACATCAAGCGCGTCGAGTACCTGCGCGGGCTGGCGCACCTCCACCACGTCATGCGCGAGCACGGCTGCCGCTACGGCTTTATCCTGACCGAGATTGAGCTGGTCTTCGTGCGCAACGGCACCGAGGGCACGCCACACTTCGGCTACCTCGAGGTGGGCAGCACCCAGCTGGCCGCCCAGGGCGATGGCGGCGAGGGCGGTTCCGTCCCGTTCACCGCCTGCCTCGCGCTGTGGGGCCTCTGCATGCTCGCCGGCGATGAGCCGCTTCCCGGCCATGCCCACTGGCGGAGCGACATCGGCGCCCCGGCCGAAGGCACCCGGCGCAAGGCCCTGCCCCGTGACGACTGGATGCCGCAGCCGCAGCTGGCTGAGAAGCGCGAGGCCAAGCGCGCGCGGGGCTGGATCTTCCCCGAGGACGCCGTCGGGCGCAAGGAGCTCGGCAAGCGGGGCGTGCGCTACGGCGCTTGTTAATATTGTACCCAACCAACCCACATACACACCTCCTTGATCCCCTCACCCCCCCGCATACATACATAGCTACCTACCTACATACCACACATACGCTCCCTTATTCTCTCTCTTGAAGCACATAAGCCCTCGCCTCCTCCGAGAGGAGCCGGAACCAGCGGGGGTTGTTAGACAAAGGTATTATGGCGACTAGAGTTGGGGTTCGAATAATGGCTGGTTCCACGACTTTGTTAATACCACACACTCTGCCTTACCCCAATCGTTTAATCTTTACATAAAGGTGCGGTACATACATTAGGTACTTAATGCGGCGGAAACGGGACTGGCAAGGGCGAGGAGCAAGAGCAAGGGCGTGTATCATGAGTTCATGAGCCCATGACGGCACGACCAGGACATTGGGAAGCGAGCAAGGCGCTAGCAGCTGAGATCGACTTCCCATTTTTTGTCTTTCCTTTTGGTTTTTTGACGACTTGCCGATTCTGTTTTCCTCTCTTTATTTCTGTTCTTATTTGTTCTCGGCGGGAGCACCGGCGGGGCGCGGGCATGACTCTGGAAAAGAAAGTAGCATGTTTTGACAGCTCGCTGCATATTATCTTGCAGCCTAGGTATCTAGTTTATTCACATTTAGTAATGTTCCACTTTCTTCTGGTTCACATGAGCTTTGCGTTGCTTCTGATGCCGAGCAAGCCCCATACTCTCGATGGCAAAGATCGAAGGGAAACAAAGAAAAAAGAGAAGGGCATACCTTGTTTGACTAGCTTCTCACTGCCAGCTCCGTGACTCCGTCCCCCCTTTCCCAGCATAGAGGGCCTGCATCGGTTGATGTCACACGCATATCCTGCCTCATCCACAGTCCTCCATCCGTCGACGGAGAAAATACTGCGCTGCGCAGCCATCGGGCTGCTCGGCAAGAGCTTTGCGGAGAAGTGCGTTCAGCTCAGAGAGATCGAGGAGCGAGTCGCTCTCCAGCAACGCGGTACCAGCACTAAACGGGACTCCCAGTGACACACTCAAGGCTTTAAAGTCGTCCCCGCTGCGGTAGAGAGTGCAAGCTCTGTTGCGCCTGTAGTAGATACGCACCTCGTACACGAGGTCGAGATCACAGTAGGCCGTCGCCTTGACGGTGGGTGATCGCACCCATGCGGCCAAAGGGAGAGCTGCTTCATGGTGGCATTTTCTTGAGTGAAGCTGTGGCTTGATGGGGATGAGAGAGTCGTCTGGGACGGGGTCTTCGTGCATCCTGATGACTGCTTGCGGTGGGTATGTGTCTGTGTTTGTGTGCGAGAGGTAACGGGTGACGGTGACTTATGAAAGCTCAATCTATGTTCTGTGTCCCGTTCTTAATATACTCACTCACCTAGAAGCCATTGTGTATCGGCAAGGCCACCGTCGAGGCAGCAGCGTGGCAGAGTCCCATTATTATGGACTCTCAGCCTTGCAGCCACATTGGAGCGAGGCAGAAGAATGTTGACTCCGGCTAGCCTGAAACGCTAACCATGATTATGTGGGCAAGCCTGAGACTTGCTGATGGCGGCCACCATGCGGAAATGATTCGGGGAATAAATATGACCGAGCTTCTTTGATTTGTGCTTGTGTCCTCTCACTTTATGCTGAACGGAGGCGGTCATGGTAGTGGTCATTCTCCTGTCTTCCACACTGCAGCCGAATAGGGAAATTGGCTGACCCTGGCGATCCTGAAACGCAAACCCCCGCCCTGCTGGCTCGAGGAGGCAGGCCACCAGATCAGATCGATGGCGACATGATGAAAGATTCCGTAAGACCCAAGAAGGTCTTGACTTTGTTTGGTTTTGTTCGTCGTGAACGGAGTAATAACATCGCGCACGTATAGCCATATCATGGGGGTGGGCGCTTGGTGGCGTCTGGTGTAAGTCACTTTCGAGGCTAGGTGGTAGCTTTGTACGATTTCTGGCCTTCTGGAAGCTCATCAAGGTCGCACGGTGTGGCTTCGGACGGCCTAAGGCTGTTCGATTGAAGGCTGAATGATTAAGGCTGAACTGAGTGAAGTGAAGGACCGTTGACTGTCGCAGACCTCTCTCCATACGCGGCCACATGTCTGGTTCGCTCGGATACTGTCGATTGACGGATGGAATTACGGCTCCCAAACCCAAACGTTCAGGGGACTCTGCCGGGTGAAATGATCAGTGCCAGGTCCAATTCTTGGCTCCCACAGTATCAGTACCAGCACCTGCCCAAACGGGTCGGTACCTGCATCTCGGTGTTGCCTGGGAAAAATCCCCCGAGGTGCAACGGTGTACTTCAGGCGCCCTTTGCCGCACGTACCGACTACCTGCAGGCTGCATCAGGAGAGGGGCATTCTCGCCGCAAGACGTCCACGCGCTTGATGTCAACAAAAAAAAAAAAAAAAAACCAGGGCTCATCCTTCCAAATTTCCAGGACCACCCACAACCACGACTATCGCCCTGCTTCCTGTCTCTCTTTGATTGCGAATCTTCGTTGTTATTTTTTAGTTGTTTTTGGTCGTCTTCATTTTTGGTCACTCTAGTCGTTTCCAGGACTCCCTCGATTCGGCTGGGCTGAACCATCTTTAACACCTGACCAGCAGCTTCAGAGTGCATCACTGCGCATTTCGCATTTACTCTGCACCTACCTACGCCTAGGTACCTTTACCTTTCCGTCCTGTTGCTCCCCATTGGAACACGCAAATCCTCAACCATACATCCCTTCCTCCGTCGCATTCACGATGGCGCTCCAGGCCGCGTATGAGAGGTTCCTCTCCGCCCCAACCCCGGACGCGTTGGCCCCAAACGCGTCGCTGCACTACATCACCACGACAACGAGTTTCAACGGCGCAGCCGACATCGTCAAGCACCTTTCTGGCCTCCGCAACCACGTCAAGAAGACCAAGGAGGTGGCTCTATCTGCCGTCGAGGGCCGCGACTCGCGGGGCCTCTCGCTGGAAGTCGACACCACCCTCGAGTTCGTCATCAGCGGTGGCCCATACCTGCCTGGGCTTGACGACAACTTCGTGGCAGACCGGAAGGCCCAACTCTCAATTGTGAGTACCCTCCTCTATCACATGCAGTAGGCCTGCCTCAGACCTTGGGTTCCGAGTCGCTACAGCCCGCCCCCCTCTCGCGTATTCCAACTCTCTCTGACCTTGGGCGTTCTTCATTTTTCCCGACGCAGACCCACCATGTCTCGTTCGACCCAGCTGGCAAGATCTCCCAGATCCGCCAGACATGGGACCAGGGCTCGTTGCTGAAGCAGCTCGACGTCATTGGCAAGAGCGGCCGCAACTGGCCCATCCGTGACAGCAACGAGCAGATCCGGCTAATCGCTAAGAGCGTGACGGCCAGCAACATCGCCTCAGGAGCCCCTGTCGCTACCGAGGAGCTCCCCGTCCGTTCGCGCGGGAACTCAAATAGCGCTCTGCGCGACCCCCACGCGTCTCTCTCCCTCTTTGCGCCACGAACTGAGGTCCAGCCAACCCCGGCACAGGTCATCTCGCCCTACGCCGGCACGCGTCCCCGCCAGCGTGATATTGCCGAGATCCTTGGGGAGCCGCCTGAGGAGGAGGAGGAGGAGGACCCTGCCGGCGCATCGCCTAGCCGTGGCCGCGGGCGGTCGGTCTCGCCCAGCAAGGCGCCGTTTGCGCCCAAGGCCGGAGTGAGCAAGTCGGTGCAGCCTGTCCGGCTCTTCGAGGGCGCAGAGGACGAGCCGGACTCTCCCGAGAACGCCAAGTCCCCCGAGCGCTTTTACCGGCCCAACCCCAAGAAGTACCAGCACTTCGATTTCGCGGACGGCTCAGAGCCCCGGGACGCTCCCTCTGCCGGCACCGCGTTCGAGGAGGTGCCTAAGACCAAACACCACAGCCAATGGTCGTTTGACGACTTCGTGACGCCGTCGAAGCCGCGTGACCGCCCTGTGCGCGCGCAGGAGGTGCGGCACTGGGGCACCGAGGGCGATGCCGGAGCAGACGTGCCGGCAGGCAAGGCTGCGGGCCCCAAGCCGCGTCGCGACGCCGAGACGCACTTCGAGTTCCAGGACGATGGTGAATCCAGCGGCCCTCCGCGTGCGGCCGGTCATCCGCGTGGCGCTGGTCACAACGAGGGCCTCGGCTTGTACAAGAACAACTTGTACAGTGAGGAGGGTGGCGCTCTACCCGCGAGCGGTCCAGAGGCCGGCGCCCTGGGCAACATCACAAATCTCAAGGACCGCCGCCGTGATTTCGATCCCCATTTCGGATACACCGACGTGAGCCCCAAGCCGGGCACCTCGCCGACCAGGGCCGGCGACGACAGCCGGGCCAAGGCCGTCCCCGAGGACCGCAAGAAGGTGGTCAAGATGATGGAGGCCAACTGGTCTGCGTACGACGGGTCACCCGCGTCGCAGAAGGAGAACAACCGTCCAGCAGCTGCTGCGCGCAAGCCGGGCGATACCGGCATCGTGATCGCGGGCGACGGCATGGGTGGCAGGAAGGGCGCCACCACCCGCGGTTGGTCCCTGGGTGACGACGATCCCAGCCAGACGGGCATTGTGATCGCAGGTGACGGCATGGGCGGCAAAAAGGGCGCCAGCGGCCGTGGCTGGTCCCTGGGCGACGAGAGCGACGACGAGAAACCGCAGGCGCGGCCTGTCGCGGGGAAGAAGCAGGGAGCCGCTCCGGCGGCCAAGGCAGGCAGCTTCTGGGACTTCTAGAGCGGGCCTGGTCCGTTACGCTTGTGATGACGCATGTCTGATGCCCCCCATACATACCTCTGTCTCTCTGTCTGTCCTTTCTGCACGCCCTCTGCACGCTGCTTATGAAATACAATAACGAGAGACCGACCATTTGATTCATTCTCCTATGTTTTTTGTCCGCTCACTGGGAGTCAGCATCAGCTACGCCATCCAGCAGCGGCCACCTCGGTTTTTTAAACAGCAAGGAAACCCCTTTTTTTTCTGTTTTGAGTCCGTTTTGTCCCGTCTTGTTTATTGTCAGATTACCCTTTCTTTTTTCTGTCTCTTCCTTTTTCGCGCTTTGCCGAAACGCCTGATACGGTTTCATTAGTCGACAAAAATTGTCGGCGGCTTACGAGACTGCGTATCCTCCATAGTTTCCGTTCTCAAAATCCATTGATTCTGCCTGCAATGCGTAAGGGGTTTAGCTCCTCACAGTAGTATTACCCTGTAACGTACTTGGTTGGCACGACAATACGACAGTCGATGGGACGGTAATGATGTCGTGCTGTGCTCGTATCTGCGTGTCTCAGGATTCGTTCTGTGCACCTCGCATACTGTCTTTCCCATCTGACTAGTACCTACCACCCAAGCATTAATCAGTCAAGGTCGACGTTCTACTATGTTCCTTAGTGGAACACACAGCAAAATAACGCTTTGGAAATACTTCTATTAAACGATTCATGTTAGCAGCTGCGAACCGTTGTCTCTCACGTTACCCCTCTTTTTCGCAGTCCCGTTTGCGTATCTGAAGATAACCGTATCGCTGCTCTACGTCTGGGATCGTGGTACTGTCCCATTTAAACAGGGTTAAAAACGCTGCCGCGCGCCGGCGATCGGGGAGAGGCGTATGGGGAAGAGGAGGGAGAGGAAGGGAGGACAGGACGAAGGGAGAATCCGAGAGCGGCGCTGTAGCGTGTGGTCCCAGATGAGGGCGATGGAGAGCGAGATGATTGGTGCTAATCCCTGAGGTCGGGCTCCTAGGTAGGTAGGGACCTAGGGTCGGTTTATAATATACTACGAGATTTATCCCCCAAGAATAAGAGGAAAGGAAACGATGCAGCAGGGAAATAAAGACGACGACCGCGCACGCTAAGGACCAAAAGCTAGCAAAAATACCTATACACCTTTTTCCACCGCGGCCAGGCGTTTTGCTCCTCCGTCTCCTGGGCCAACAAGATGGTCAGGTTGAAGTCGCGACGACCCGTGTCGATGTCCATATCCTCAATGCGCACGATGCTCGTGCGGTAGTACAGCTTGTGGCCGAGCCACATGATCAGCACGATAGGCACGGCCATGTAGAGCAGGAAGAAGCTCTTGGCGGTCTCGGACGGACTGTCCTCGTCACCACCGATCGGCCAGGCGCCGACCCAAAACTGGGTGATGAGGAAGACGATGTTGAGCGCGAAGCCGACCCACGAGCCGGGGAGGCCCGGCTGGGATCGGAAGGCGAGGTCGCGCAGCGAACGCCCACGGGCTCGCCAGGCGCGCCGGAAGCGGATGTGGGACAGGCAGATGCTACCCCACGTGAAGATGGAGCTGAGTCCGGAGATGGCCAGCAGCCAGTCGAGGATGTCGCCTTGCTCGGGCAGGTTGGCGACGTAGGCGATCAGGCCGAGGGACGATGCGAAAATGATGGCGACGAGGGGGCGGCCGCGGCGGTCGACGTACCCGAAGAAGCGCGGGGCCTGGCCCTGGTCGGCGAGGGCAGCCAACGTTCGGCTCGAGCCGAAGACGGCGCTGTTGCCCACGCTCAGCACGGCGACGAGGATGACGCTGTTCATGACCGAGGGCAGCACCTCAATGCCGGCGCTCTCGATGGCGATAACGAAAGGGCTGGCCGAAACGTCCGCCATGCTCTTGGCCCCGAGCAGCCGCGGTTCGTCAAAGGGCACCAACAGGCCCACCACGGTGAGGGCCACGATGTAGAACAGGCTGATGCGCCAGAACACCTGCTTGATAGCCGTGGGCAAGCTCTTGCGCGGGTTGGCCGTCTCGGCCGCTGCGAGCCCAACCAGCTCCGTACCAGCAAAGGCGAATGCTGCCGTGACGAACACGGAACACAGGCCCTTGAAGCCGTTGTTAAACGCGCCGGGAGTGCGCCAGTACTTGGCGCCGATGTAGCCCTCGTTCATGGTGCCGCCGATATTTATAACGATGCCGAGCAGACTGTTTGTTACGGTGGGCAATTCTTCTGATCAGAACGCAGAACACGACCAGGAATCATGGGATCGGTATTATTCACGGTGGATCGATCAAGAGATCGGAGATTGAAGAGTTCACTCACATAAAGCCGATCACCGCTGTCACCTTGACAATAGCGAACACGAACTCGGCCTCTCCATAGCCCTTGACGCCGAAGAGGTTGATACCCACGATGGCGATGAGAAAAATCGTCACGAAGATGGCCCGGTTGAGCTCCTCGTTCCAGTAACCGATCGTCATGGAAGCGGCGATGATCTCCAGCGGTAGGACTACGAGCCACTGTAGTGCGTAGCTTTTGGTCGAGTTGCGTTGACACATTTGACGAATTGTTAGCCACCCAGTCAGCCTTCACAGGGGTGTTGGTCGGTTGGTTGAAAAAAGGTCAATGGGGTAAAGGAGCGCTCACTTCCAGCCCATGGCGAATCCCCACGAAGGGTCCAGGAAACGTGTCGAGAAGGCCGAGAACGAGCCGGCCACAGGGAAGACGACGGCCAGCTCACCCAGGGCGTGTACGGTGCAGTAGAGCATCACTCCGATGAGGAGGTAGGCCAGCAGCACGGATGCCGGCCCGCCCGTGTTAAGGGCCTTGCCCGAGGCGACGAACAGGCCCGTACCGATGGAGCCGCCAATGGCGATCATCTGCAGGTGGCGGCCCTTGAGCTCACGAGACAGGCCCGAGTTGGCGGTGGCCAGGTTGGCGCCGTGGAGATCGAAGTAGTGTGCCCCGTTGTGCTCTCGCACTGGCACCTGTGGCGGGAGCGGCTGGTTGTGGATGACGTCGTCTCCGTCGCCGTCTCCGTCGTGATAGCTTCCTCCTCCTACCCCTCCCATACCGCCCCCGCCTCCGCCTCCTCCCCCTCCTAGGTTGCTGCGTCCACCGCCGGCACCCCTTCTATTGCTGCTGCCGCCGCCCCCGATCGATAGGGGCACCGACTTGGGCGTGATGCGCAGCGCCGGGTCCCGGCGGAAGGAGTCAACCCATCGCCTGAACGGGCCGGGTCGTCGTAAATCGTCGTACACCGGCTCGCGCATGCTGAAGCTGCTTCCGTGTGCGAGGCTATCCTCCTTTATTGAGAGCATGTTCAGCTCGATATCGCGATCCGAGGGCATTTTCCTTCCCCCTCCTCCCCCTGCACCCTGGTCCGACTTCTTTGCCGACGCCGTGATGGCTGTCGTGGTCCTGGTTCGTCGGCTACCTCGCCTAAGTCTATACTAGGCTGGCTATGGAAGAGGTAGCGTAGGTAGGTTGCGCGGGCTGTCTAGGCTCGCAAAGCTGGCTAGATTGGATTACACGCAGAAAGAATCATGTAATCTCTGACTGTCGTTGATGTCTGACGTCTTGCCTTCGTCGCTATCGGCTCACGATGGTGGTTCGGTCTAATCGATCGCGGTCTGTCACCCGGCGGCGGCCGACTCTAATCGCATCCCTCCGGCATCACGGAAGCGTGTCCTGCGGTGCTTTGTTCCAAGCGCAGAGTCCAATTGATAGGGACAGACGAGTGACGGAAGTACGACACCAACAAACAAGCGGCAGGAAGGCATGGATGGGCAATTGACAAGGAGACGATGTGGCGGCACACCAGGCCATCCTTATCGTGGGCTGGGCAAGACGGCCAGAACGGCCAACCAGCAACAGAACCAGCAACAGGGGTGGGCAGGCGGAGTTGGAGGGGCGGCAGGAAGGAGCAGGATTCAGCTGCTGCTGGGTGCACGGGCAGAATTGCATCGCTGGCTCGCTGGGTCACTGATGAGTGGCTGCTGGCTGCTGCTTGTGAGTGGTAACCGAGGGTGGAGACACATACGGCACACTGGAACCGACCAACTGGTGCTTTCAGGGATCTCAAGCATTAAAAGCTGGGGTATTCCGCGTGGGGGGCCTGAGGGGACCTACTGTGAACCATCAAATGGCACTCCTCAATGACGATAGCCCATACTGGACACAGCCAAGGGGGCTGGGCTGGTTTGCTCACTCACAGGTCACTTACACCAGCCACCGGCCGACCGAGAGAGGCGAGGCTTGCTGGTCGAACGCTCTGTTCGGAATACGGAGGTACATGTTACTGGCGTTGGTTGTTTGATGGTTGTTTGATGGTTGTTTGATGGTGTCTGTACGACGGAAAGGGTTTTCGCATCGATACAAACTGACATTCAATCCATGGGTTTTTTTCGTGTTGCAGGACAATGCGATAGGACGGGAAGGACCCTTGCATTTCTGACTAACAGCCAAACTGTTTAACCTTTACAATTCTATCGGTAAGCTCCACTCCTAAGGTAGGTACGGACGCTAGATAATCTCATCTTGGGATGAACCTTTTTCTCTTTTTGTTTGATGCCTCTCGCAACGGCGTTGCCTGAGGCTGAACGAATTTTTCATCATTGTCTGGCGGCCCTCGTGGTGTCTCAGTCACATCCGCCACGCCGAGGCCGTCCGCAGTCTGACGACTTTTCGTGCTCGGTATGCAAAAAAGTTATCGGTCGCGGTCTGGAACGGAATGGCAAGGCTGATCGGGTTACCACCTACCCTCCATCCCACAGGCTTGCGCAAGGGACTGGTTTGAGCATTGTTGTACTGGCACGTGCAAATCAAGCCTATGAAAAGGCAAAAAGAAAAGACCTCCACGGTCTTGGTACACAGTAGTAACATTTGGTAGTGATAGGCAAGGTATCATGGAATAATGGTATTACCGCCAAAAGAGGTAGGTGGTAGTAGTGCCTATCACAATAGTATGAGTTGTCACACCCGTGCAAGCAATAAACTCCCTAGCCATGCTTGATCTCTTTTTTTTTTTTTTTTTTTTTTATATTCCCCTCTCTTCCTCCTCCAACGCGTTTCTCTCTCAGCTAGCGTGCAACTCAGCTGCCCTCTTTCGACTCGCCCCTTTTGCGTCCAGTCATTGGTTTGCGGGTCCACCCGGTCGAAAACAAAGTGCCCATGTCGAAACGGGGCAGGGGATGCGCCTCTGTGTTGATGACGATGCGATCCAGAGGAAGCACATCGTTCGGCGAGAAGAGGAGGAAGAAATACTTCAGTGTCTCCGCCTTTGAGGATTGCGGTGGTTGGTCCTGCAAGTTAGCTACCCCGAATTACTCACGCTGTTTTCAAGAGGGCCAGGAATCAAGACTCACCAGCCAGAAGCTCTCCATGTTGTCGCGCGACACAGGTGGGATTTTATTCGCGTTGGAGAGACTTGTGAAGCCACCCTCGTCCTCGACGGCGGTGTAATTCATGAACGACTTGAACATCTCCCAGCCCCACTCGCGGTACTTCTCCTCGCCGGTGATGCGCCACATGTAGAACAGACTCTCGACCGTCTCGGGCCGTTGGAGGTTGTGCGAGTCGTATTCCTTGACCATATAGTCCTTGCGCCACTCGGCATCCGGGCTTGGGTCGAACTCTGCGGGCGGCGTCGGGTGTGGGTCCGATACGGCCCGAGGGTTCTTGCCCACGTTGAAAAAGGTGATCTCTGCGGCCAGGCCCGTCGCCATGAACTTGTACATGCCCCAACAGGTCTGCATCAGCTCGCGGGCGAGCTTCATGTCATCAGCGTCGCGCTGGGTCCAGGTTGGGAGTTTGCGGGCCTCGGCCTCCGGCAGCCCGCCCGTGGCCGCCAGCGCTATGGTGCCAGGCAGGAAGCAGACCAGGTGGTCCATCTTGGGCGAGAGCGGAAGCTGCAGGCCATCCGGGCGCTCGGCGATGATGGTGAAGCCAGACGGCTCGGTGTACGTGACCAGGTGCCTACGCACGGCGCCCAGAGACTCGTACCACATGTCGGCGTAGATCTTCTCGCGCTTGTTGGTTTGCAGGTACTGCTTGATGAGGTACTCATAGTACGAGTCACCACGGCTACCCAGCCGAATGTTCTGGCCGCGGAACTTGCCCGTGATGGGGTCGATGTAGATAGGCACAAGCCCGTCGAAGTCGCGGTTGTGCTCGTCGACGACCTGCATCACCTTTTCGACCTTGTCCCAGAACAGCCGCTCACCTGTCAGTTTGGCCAGGTACTTGAACTCGAGCTGGAGCGTAGTGGCCTCGGCCGTCGACGACGCGCCCATGTCGCCCTGCGCGGGAATGCCCTGCAGCTGGCCCAGGTTGACGCTGGCGTACGGCACGCCCGACGGCGTCTCGAATGCCGACAACAACCGGTCGGCCAGGTCCTTGGCCTTCTCCAGGTACAGGTCCTCGCCAGGCGTGCCAGGGTCATCCTCAGCCAGCGGCGCCATGTCTGGGTATTCGGTCGAGAGGTAATGCGCCGAGAGCAGCCCGCCCATCATCCGGATCGTCGTCTCGAACGTATTGACGTCCTGGTCCTGATCGTAGGTCAGGGACTTGGAGACCCACTCGCGCGCGTGGCTGAGCTGTGTAGTGAGGTTCATGAGCATCATCGTGTCGAGCGAGTCGATTATAATCCATCCGAGGCCCTTCTTGGCCATCTGCTTGCCCTGCTTGGAGACCGGGTGGAACTGGTCATAGCCTAGAACCGAAAACGGCGCAACCCAGCGTTAGTCTGAAAATCAGATGAAGAAAAGCAAGAAGAATCACAAGCATAAGGCTGCTGCGCGGATGATGAATTCAGCAGCAAAGAGTAGCAACGCACCCCAGGCGTATCGCTCGTAGGCGCTCCAGCTAAGCTCGAAGGCCTCGACCACGCGCGCTCGCCTCTTGAGCCAGTCCGCCTTGTTACGGGCATTGTCGTCCTTGGATAACCAGCCGCGTAGCGGCCCCGGGACCTTTTCCTTGTGCTTTTCGAAGAATCCGCCGAAGTAAAATACGCCGAAGGCTAGGAGGAAGAGGAAGAGCACGCCTCGCTTCGTGCGGTAGACTGGGCGATGGCGCTGCGACGGCGGGTATGCGTAGGGCTTGTCCTTGTACATCGGGAGCGCGCTGCGATTGGGGTCCAAGAAGCCACCGACTCGGTCCTGGACACCCCCCAGTATGCCGCTGCCGCTACCGCTGCCGTACTGCGATCTTCCAGAGCGAGCGTTCACGCGAGAGGCGGCCCAGAGTCGGTCTTCGAGTTCTCGCACCTGGGGGTTTCCAAACGACGGAACATTTTTAGGAACGGAAAATGACATGGCCTCGGCCGGCCGTTCGTTTCGTCCCTCGCTCGGTCTGCGTTATAGCATCGACGGTGTGCGCCGGTGCGCGCCGGCCTCCACGGCTCGTTGCCACGGGTCGCGTACGAGTCTGCGACGCGGTGTGGAGACAGTCGTCGTCGCCCCGGTGGAGGATACTGTATGGGTAAGGACCCGGGGTAGGTAACGAGACGAGGCGCGCCCCGTAGGATTTGCTTATCCCTCTAGACCGGGACCTGAACGCAGAATGGACGATGGCTCGATGGATGATTTGGGGGTTGAATTGGGTAGAAACGGCAGAAGACAACGTAGCAGTTAACAACAGGGTTGTGGTGGACAAAGGGAAGGGTATTATTAGTTCGACATTAATAAGTCCCAACCAAAAATTGGAAACGAAACGGAATATTTGCGAGGTATTCCGGACGGAATGCAACGATTATCAAGCAGAGTACCTCCGTCTACGCGCCTCGTCGGAATGTTGCCCGCGAAAAAGGCTGGCTTGACCTGACTCTTTGAGTCCCTGGTTCTGGCCCTGAACCAGAGAATCTTTATGCCCAAGCGGAAGCCCTGGCGCCCACGCGCTATACTGGACACTAAAACGTGTCATCAATGTGCCGTGTCGGTTGTCGGCCCAAACCGTCGAGGTCTGATGCCAGGCCAGGGGTGTGCGGCGTCGAAGTAGAGGACAGCTGGCTGCCCCCGGAAATTTTGAGTTTTCAGCTCCTGCCAGCCCTGGAGCCACACCTGCTCCCCGCTTGCGTGACAGGGAGCCGAGCGCAGAACTGCAGGCGGTTTGGGACCCGCACAGCAGATGGATGTGACAGAAAGAGAAAGGAACGCCATCCTCACAGACCAGTAGACGATTCATTCCTCACAGTAGCACGGATAGAATATACTGGCCTGTCACTGTGCAGCTCGATCTTTGTTTGACACCACATGGTGCCGATCTTCCAACCGATATTCCAGGAATCCCCTGGTCTCCCTACTGATTCGGGGTCCACTACTACAGACCGTCTGGTGCGACTTGCTTCCAGCCAACCCCGCTTCCAAGGACCCCCGTTCTCACACAAACGGTCTGTCTACGCCACAAACCATGACTTTGACAGCCTCTCAACTCAGGGTGCGATGAAGAGCCCCGAGTTCCGGAACTACCCCGTCTTAGACAGGGAAGAATTTGCAGAGGTGTGCCATCAGCTAGACCGGCGGTACTTACGGGCCACGCTTGGTCCAGTCAGGCAACAGTGGAAGCTGCACGTGGTTACGGCGCTCGACACATCGTTCGCCTTCGACTCAGAGTTCACCACATACATTCAGATTGTGCGGCCACTACAGTGGGACCTAGACCTAGAAGACGGCGGCCTGTCCGCCCAACTAGGCAAGTTCTCGCTCGATGCGGTACAGCATCACCATGGAGGCGAGACGGAGGTCGTTGCCGACCA
The DNA here is from genome assembly GCA_003049485.1 of Ophioceras dolichostomum. Lineage (NCBI taxonomy): Eukaryota > Fungi > Ascomycota > Sordariomycetes > Magnaporthales > Ophioceraceae > Ophioceras > Ophioceras dolichostomum. The sequence continues at coordinate 70,372 of PYST01000025.1, forward strand.
AGGCATGGTCGACTTAGAGGATGCAGATGAGGTACTCACACCCCACCAACTTCGGAGCCGTTCCTTTCCTTCTCATCTCCTTCTAACCGGACAAGCAGTGCGCCCTCCCCTTACCGCCTAGACCAGCCGAGCCGCCGTATGTCACCTACGAGATCCATCTCCATCCAACATATAGAGTGCCGTGTCTGTGGTTCAGCCTACGAGGCCTGCCAGCAGATGAGCCGGCCCTGGACCTGGAAACAGTGTTCCGACGGCTGGTCCCCGACCACTTCAAGGAGAAGCTCCGGAACCCGGGACCGATCGGGGGCATCTCCGTAGATGTAAGTAGTAGCTGGAATAGAAAACGTGGGGAACTGTCAAGAGAGGAGAAAGGCGGGGTAGTGGTCAATCATTTGGTCTCTTTCGCACAGTTCCAGGATCCGCGAGGATTGTCTTTACCATGGATGGCTGGCCATATAGACTAATACATGTGGTGCACAGTACCACCCCATCACGGGCGTCCCGACCTTCTTCATCCACCCATGTCTCATTGGAGACGCTATGGCAAGCTTCGACTGCTCTAAGGAAGACTACCTGATGGTCTGGGCGGGCCTCGTAGGGAGCTGCGTCGGCCTGTGGGTGCCGAAGGAGATGGCCGTGGCGTGAGGGAGACGCAACCGGGCCATGGGCCTGTTGCGAGGCTCTGTAGCAAACGGTGGTTGGTGGCAGCTAGGCGGTGCGAGTTGAGGGCTCTTTCAGTCATCGTCATCATCACTATCTTCCTCCATAGCCACGTCGCTGTCTTCGTCCTCTTCGTCCTCCTCTTCCCTCGCGCGCTTCTGGCCTCTGCCCTCGGTGGCGTCGGCATCCTTCATATTCTGGACAACGGCGGGCGTCGGCTTGGGCGGCAGGGCTTTTGTAGGTACCGAAAGTGCGGATGCACCCGGCACCGGGGCGTTGAAAATGCTCTGTTGAAGCTCCGTGACCTCCACGTTGGCCGAGGGGTTTGCGAGCTTGAAGCTGCCGTCGAGCTTGGCGAACACGCTTGATTTGGTCTTGGCATACTCTATTTTCTGTGCACAGAGAATAGGCCGATTAGCTTGGGAGGACTACAAGGTGCGGAGGACGGATGATGGTTGCTTTGAATCTGCGCGTCGGTGTGTATTTCTGAATATCGAGAGCCAAGACTCACCAGTTTGCAGCCGAAAAACTCAAAGTCCTCCAGGGACCTCATAGCTTGAGTCGACGCCTGTATATCCCGGAAGACAATATGCGCCTGGCCACGCATTTTGGTGGTTTTGAGCGCGACGACGTCTAGGACCGGACCGTACGTCGAGAAGAGCATGTACAGGGCCATGCGAAGATCCTGCTTCTGGATACCCCTAGCAGACGGGATATTCCTGACATAGAGGCTATCGAGAGCTTTGAAGTCAGCAGTCTGAGCAGAGGCACAACGTGGGAGACTTCTCATTGCATAGGAAAGGCTCACGTCTGGTTAGGAGGAATCTGCGCGACTTTGGCGGGCAGCCCTGGTGGCGCTCCTCGAAGAGGCGCTGAGATGCCGGTCGCCATGGTAAATCGAGGGGTCGCTTTGACTGCTCTATCCTCGTTCTCGAGTGCAAGAGAGTGCAAGAAAGTGCAAGAGAGTGCAAGAAAGTGCAAGAGAGTGCAAGAAAGTGCAAGAGAGTGCAAGAAAGTGCAAGAGAGTGCAAGAAAGTGCAAGAGAGTGCAAGAAAGTGCAAGAGAGTGCAAGAAAGTGCAAGAGAGTGCAAGAAAGTGCAAGAGAGTGCAAGAAAGTGCAAGAGAGTCGGCGCAATGGCCCTGTAATTAGGCGCGACAATGCAGTGCGATGCCAGTACAACAGAAAACCCACGCGCAGGAACGAGTGCTGATTTAGCAAGCAGGTCGCGATCATGCTTGGACATTGCCAAGTCGGACGTGATTGAATTTTATTGGTCCAGCCATGGATCCAGCGAGCCGATATCAGTGCAGTACAGTGGGGCAGCACAAGGCAAACAGGTTCTGGGCTGTAGGGAGTCAACCCCTCACTCCAGGTATCTCCAATTCTGACCCTATCCAACACAACACCTCTCTCTGAACCAACACTTTCGACTACCCAAGGTACCTACATCCTTAGGTAGGCATCCGGCCTCGTTTCTTGCTCGTTTCCCGTGATAGTAGAGAGCTCCTCCTATCACAAAGGAATCGCCTCCTCGCAACCATGGGTGCTCCCGAAGTCCACCGTCTCTTTCACAATCCCATCGCGGACCACTCCTTCTCGGCGGACCGGCTGACGCTGGCGGTCGCCCGCGACTCGACGGTCGAGTTGTACCAACGGAAGCAGATTGGCAAGACTTTCACACTCGGACCACAGCTCAAGGCTCACGACAAGACGGTCACTGGAGTTGACATTGCCCCCAAATCCGGCCGCATCGTCACTTGCTCCCAGGGTTTGTGCCTCTTGACTGATGAATCCCGTAACAGCGGCTCTGGCCAGCTTGCTGGACCTGGAGCTGGAGACGATGACCTGCTGACGACGAGCCCGAAACTGCGAAACCGTGGAACTGTGCAGACCGGAACGCCCTGGTCTGGGAACCTACGGCCGGCGGGTACAAGCCGACGCTGGTGCTTCTCCGCATCAACCGGGCAGCGACTTGTGTGCGCTGGTCACCGTCAGAGACCAAGTTTGCAGTCGGCTCAGGCGACCGGGTGATCGCGATCTGCTACTTCGAGAAGGAAAACGACTGGTGGGTGTCGAAGCACCTCAAGAAGCCAATCCGCAGCACTATCACGAGTGTAGCCTGGCACCCGAACTCGGTGTTGCTGGCCGCGGGGGCCACCGACGCGCACGCCCGTGTCTTATCCACCTACATGAAGGCAGCCGACGGTCAGCGGCCCGAGCCGACCGCCTGGGGCGAGCGCGTGCCCTTCAACACCGTCTGCGGCGAGTTCCTCAACAACTCAGCCGGCTGGGTTCATGCCGTAGCTTTCTCGCCGTCCGGCGATGCGCTGGCCTTTGCGTCGCACGACAGCAGCATCACGGTGGTGTACCCCAGCGCGCCCGACCAGCCGCCGCGCGCCGTCATTAGCATCGCCACCCAGGTGCTGCCTTTCATGGGCATCGTCTGGAACGGCGAGTCGGAACTGATCGCAGCTGGGTACGACTGCGAGGCCTTCCGTTTCAAGGGCGGCCCGGGCGGCTGGCAGCTGAGCGGCACTCTCGAGACCAAGAGCAAGGCCCGCCGCGCGGAACCCACGGAGGGGTCTACCACGGCCTTCGACATGTTCAAAGCAATGGACCTCAAGGGCAAGACCAAAAACGACACGAAGCTCAAGACCATCCACCAGAACACCATCACCACGATCCGTCCGTTCGAGGTATCTGCCTCGGGCTTGGTCAAGTTCAGCTGTAAGTCGGATCCTTTTGTCCATGTCACCTCCCTAGTTTTCTTAATCTCACCTGTATGCTAACCCCTTATTCACTGCCGGTCGAGTCATCTAGCCAGCGGAGTTGATGGACAAGTCGTCGTCTGGGACACCTGAATTGGAAAGCACGTGTGGCCGATAATGGGGCGGAGCAATCCAACAGTCGTCGAAACTTCTATTTGCATCCACCGCCACCTCTTGAGACCGCAACCCAACGTGATGTGATGCTTAAGAGCTACAGGCCCTACGACCGACATCGATGGTCGAAAGTCGGCGGAAGCGTCAGCCATTACCCAGGAAATCGTGGAGCGATCATCCGTCCAGATAAGGTATGGATGAGACTCAATGGCGACTTGTAGATATAACTCAACCAGCGCCCTTTCTATGTTTTTCGTAACATCCAATGGTTCACTGAGATAAGCTACTGAATCTCAGAGGCGCACGTGCACAGTTGGATTCAAAGGTTCGAATACAAACGCAGAGATAAGCTGCCCGGTTCTTTTTTTTTTTTTTTGGGGGGGGGGGGTTTCTGATGCTCAAGTCTATCAAGGTAAATTTAATTTTGGGGGTTTTTCTTTTCCCCTCGCCGGTCGTTCAGCCTCGACTCTCCTTCCTCGACTATTCCTCATACACACGGGGTTAATCCTAGCTGCTCCGCGCGTTGTGGATGTCGAGGACCAGGATATCGGTGGCCCCGACCTTGGTCAGATCGTCCATGACAGTCGCAATCTTCTTCTTCTCCACCATGGCGCTGACGGCGACGGCCCCCTCTTGATCGATAGCCGTGATCGTCGGCGCACGCTTGCCGGGCGTGATGTGTGTAGCCTCGGCCAAGCGGGACCGCTCGATGTTGTACTGACACAACACGTACCTCTGCGCCGTGATGACGCCGCGAATGCGAGAGGCGATCAGCTCCACCAGTTCAGGGTTACTCGGCTTCTTCGACTTGATCAGGATCGCTGTCGAGTCCACCACTGTGTCTATAGCTTTAAGTCCGGCGGCCTTCATCGTCTCACCGGACTCTGAAGTGGACCAAGAAAATGTCAGCAAATCGAGGAGGTGTGAGGAGCCTGATAGAGGAAGTAAGGGAGTCGGTACGGGAAAGGGGCCATGAGACGAACCGACGAGATCCACAATGCCATCGGCGACGCCCAATGCACAAGCGGCCTCTACGCTGCCGCTCAGCTCAATGATCTTGGTGCGGAGCTTCCTGGGCGATGCTTTGGCCGTGGCGCGATCGGCCGAGGCGTTGCCATTGGCCAGGCCGTCCTGCAAGCCGTCCTGCTCGAGCTCGAGGCGGGCGAAATACTGCTCGGCGAGGTGAACAAAACTGGTTCCAATGTTCTTGCCGATCAGATCCGCCGATGTGACGAATGAGCCCTTCTCAGGCACCTGGACCTGCAGCTTGCAGCCACCAAATCCGAGCTCCATCACGGTCTCGCAGCCCTGCTCCAGCTCCACCTCGTCAGGGCCGAGCTGGCTTGTCGAGTACCTACGAGCGCGGTTGAGCGACCGGACACCAGCATCATGCTCCTGGACCTGGTCAACGCCGGTAATGCCCAGGTCGACGCGACCCTCGCCCACAAACGTCGGGATGTCCGCCGCGGGCAGGAACACGAGTGCTAATGGTAGATTCTTGACCAGCGCGATGTCCAGCCGGTGCTCTCTCCTGAACTGGATGTCAGCGCCCTCAAGCAGATTAAGCGAGGGCGGTTGCAAACGTCCCTCTAGTTTTCGCAGAGGACGACGAGGTGCGGTTCAATAAACGTTAGCAACAGTGCTTACATCCCATCTCGTTGGCGGGGTGCGGGAGGACATAGGACGTGATGGCTCACTCTTCGGGACTGCAAAGAGGAGTCGCCCCTCCAAGCTGTTGGTCGATGTCAGTGCTTGAGTGGCCATCTTCGTTGTAAACAGAAGGGAGAACAGGAGGTACGAGAGGTCGAAGATGCTCGAGGATGGCCGGGTGGCAACCCTCGAGACCAAAATCCACCACCAGCACCCGCACCCGCACATACATGTACAAGCCGGGCGCTGGACAAGCCGGGCGCTAGGGACAGCGCAGCTACGAGGAGGGGGGGAGGAGCCCAAGGGCGGGTACTGACTGGTTTACCAAATCCATGACGAGAAACGGAGTCGTAAACAGTCGGCCAGAAGAGGTGGTATTGGAGGAGGTGCAATGCAGGAACCCCCACGCTGAGCTACGCTGAGTTCCGCTCTGGACGGGCAAAAGAGTCACAGACAGATTTTATGGTCGGCTGTTGTTGGGCCGTGCGACGCGGAGCCGGGCACCAACGGTCGAAGGACGACCGAAGAGGCGGCGGGGGCGGGTGGGAATGGCGGGGCTTGAATCGGAGAATAAGGTTAGCAGTACATGGGTGTGCCTACAGAGACAGGAAGAGCAGGAAAGAACAAATTCCAAAAAGCTTGGGACCACGACCAAGCGAATGCAGATGCAGTGACAATAGCCAATTGTGCCGATGATGACTCGACTGACCCATCTGCTCGTGTATGTCTGCGGAGGTGTAATTGGATGAAGTTATTGCTTTCCAACACAGCATTTGTCGCTCCTATATCGGAGCTGAGGATAATTTTCATCACCGCCCCACTAACATCGACTGCGATGCAGGGACAAGTCCACCTGTTCTGGACAGTACTAGGAGTTTGGGGTCTGCCATCAGGTATGCGCTACCGGGGCCCGATTACAACGCGAAATGCCAGCTCACGCCTGTCCGTGTTATGGGAAATCATTCGGCAAGGCAAGACTGGCGATCTGACGAAGCACTGTTCTGGAAGGGCTCCTGCTCATCCCCCCCTCCCCATGGCCATTGGAAAAGGTCTGCCCAGCCAACGCTCAGGCATCCTGGGCACTAGAGACAGTCATAGTAAGGCGGGTGTTGTAGGAAGTTGACAATATACTACAAGATAGAATACATTACACCTTGGACCCTGCATACACGACATCGGATGGCATGGGCCAAGGGTTGGAGAGGCCGAGAGGAGTGGAAGGTACCTACCTACCAGGTACCTAGGAAGGTAGGTACCTAGTAGGCATGCGGTTTGGCAAAGCGTCCTTCCAATAAGAGACCTCCTGCGAATTCCTCAGATCATTATTGTCTCTGTCTGGCCAGCCAGGACAAGAACAGGGGCACGTCCTTCGCGATCTTTCCCGGAACGGCCATACTCTGCATCCACATTGGTAGGGCCCCCCTGGCATCCGACGCGGTAGCCATGAGCCACTCGATGGGAGACCCTTCCTCGCCGGGCATCTTCCTCACCCGCTCGACGCTGGCGTAGGCGCCGACAACGACGTTCTCATCCCCGGAGAGCGGGGAGGGAGGGTCGCCTCCTTCCGACCCGAGGTCCGTGACGGGGATGTTCACAATGAGGAACTCGCGCTTTGCGTTCGACGGCTGCGCAGCGCACGTAAGCTGCAGCACGGAGAACACCCGGTCTTTCAGGAAAGGCCGGCCGATGCGGTGCCGGACCTCCTCCAGCCGGAGGGTGAACTCGCCCCACCTCTCCTGACCCTCCCCTCCCCCTCCCTCCAGTTCCAGCTCGGCGGCGCCGCACTGCCAGGTCGTCGTGGTGCGGTGGGCCACCATGCTCGGCGTGAAAGCCTCCTCCGTCTCGGCGTGCCGGTCCTTGAGGCAGTCACGGAACTCGGCCCAGCTGGCCGATCCGGGCACCGCGTCGTCCGCGTGTACAGACCGCCGGCCGGCCCACGCCTCACCTGCCTCCGATGCCGCCGCCCACTCAGCACCGAGAGCGCTGTCCTCGGCCCCCGACGCGACCCGCTGCAGGTCCGGGAACGGGATGGTCCGCACCATGAGCTCGACCGGCGCCGCGCTGCCTGCCAAGCTTTTGCTACCCTTGCGTTTCCACTTCGCCGTGACCACTGCGCGGTTCTCCTGGCGGCCAGCATGCTTCGGCGCGGCGGAGTCAATGAACGGTAGGGCCTCCTGCATAATAGAGAACAGGAGGGGTACAAGCTCATCCCCACTGGCCGTTGCCGGCGGAAGCTGTGCCGCCTCGATGCCCCAGAGCCGGACCATTGGCCCAAGCCGCGCGTCTGCCATTCTGCCCTCACCTTTCAGCCGTTATATAAAATGCCTAGGTGAAGGCCGATGGGTTCCACCCAGGTACCTCGGAGCCTTTCTTTGCAGGATTTGAGTAGGTGGGATTCTGTGTCGATTTTGGCCCCATGCGACTTGGTGGTTGCTGTGTTGTTATCTGCAACCTACGGTCATGGTAACTATTATTTTGAAGAATGCGGCGGGTGGATGTGGACACAGAGCAAAATATCGATGAGGGGGCACCGCGGGGCACGTCTCGGAGACAAGGTGCTGTTGGACCGGGACCGAGCGCAAAGAACCAGCAACCAACCCTGTTTCATGATGATTGATGGGCGTATTCCGTGTAAATGGCACGGCGCATTGTATGGAAGTTCAAGCCATATTTACGTATGTTGTACAATCCCGACGAATTGCCACGCTAATGAGCACGAGTATCAACTAACTAGGTACCTTACCTTCCCTACTGACCTATCAAGCGCTACAACATCAGACGCCGTGGAATCAGGGGAACCAGGCGTAGTGGGGGCAGGTGTTGTCAACACTATGTGCCTTAGGTGTTTGGCAGAATCTCATCGTCGCCTCCCTGGTGCAACACACTCGGGCAGACTTCGCAAGAAAGGAGCCCATAAAGTCATTTCAGATATTATTAGTGGCAGGTTCGTAGGAGCTCAGTAGCAAAGTACGAGAACCTCCCCCTTGTTCCTGTCGTATTAAATGGAGCAATGCTGCTCCGCCTCCGCGACCAGTGCTCTCGCCCTCTAGGATAGCAGGTGGATAGAGGCACCTAGGTAGCACCTAGGTAGGTAGGCGGTAGTTTTATGTACACATTCCTGAAGCTCTCCCAAAGCTTTCCCAAAGCCATCCCCGTTTCTGTTTTCCTTTTATGATGCCCTTTTCTCTTCTTCTATTGATGCAGCAGCTCATTTATTGGCGCTTCTCCCAGTAGATGTTGGCCGGCTCCAGAGGTCGCGAGAATAGAGAGACGAAATCGGTGCCGATGACGTTGGTGCTCTTGTCGACGTTGCGGAACTTGAATTGCCTGACGACCATGGCCACGATGGTCTGCAGCTGCACGTTGGCAAAGTGCTCGCCGATGCATCGGTGACGACCGGCACCGAAGGGTAGGTATGGGGATGCGGCACCCTTGCTGACCAGCCCGTATCCGTAGTCGATCTTCTCCTCCTCGTCTTCGTTGCGGGCCGGGCCGAGAGTCGGGGCGTTGGGGGACTCAGGCAGCCAGCGGTAGGGGTCCCACAGCTCCGGGTTGGGGAAGTAGTTCGGGTCGGCACCGGTGACGCCGGGGGAGGCTAGCAGGATGTGGCTGGGAGGAACCACGTATTTGGTGCCCGGGTACTGCATCGGCTGCTTGACAGCGCGCATGATCGAGTGGATGGGCGCGTGCAGACGCAGGGTCTCCTTGATGATGGCCTGGTTGAGGGGCAGCTTCGCGAGGTCCTCGAACTGGAGGGGGGGCAGGTCCGCGCCCAGCGCCTGCACCTGCTCCTGGTAGAGCGCCTCCATCACGTCCGGCCGCGAGGCCAACCGCAGCATGATCCAGGAGCTGGTCGAGGACGAAGAGTGCTGGCCAGCCATCAGGAGCGCGATCATCATGTTGGCCACCTCGTGGTCTGGCACGGGCGTGCCGTCCTTGTACTTCGAGTTCATCAGGTGGAACATCATGTCCAACTGGTCCTTCTCGCCGGCCTCCCGACGCCTCTTCATCGTGTCCATGTAGATCTTGGATACAGTGCGCTGCGCCCGGTCACGTCGCTTGTTCCATGGGAGGGGAGCCCAGTGCAGAACGAAGTTGATGGCCGTGAAGCCCATGTCGAGGTCGTGGTAGAGGTCTGCCAAGGTCTCGTCAAACTGATCGCGAATCGCCTTTCCCTGCAGCGCGTGCGATGCCGTGAAAATTGTGAGTTGCGCCATGTTGGTAGGGATATTGACGATGCCTGACTGGCCCTTGAAGTCGGGGCACCGCTTGAAGTAGCTTGTGACCTCGTCCGAGATAATCGGCACGTACGATCGGAACGCCTCGGTGGTAAGGGCGATTTTCATGAACTAGGTACAGGTAGGTAGCGCAGAGGAGGAGGGAGTAGGTGTCGGTCAGCAGGGTCCTTAAAGATTCGATGCACACCACATGTTCCAAATGCTTCCCATCGCGAGGATATCGACATACCTTCTTTTGCTCCATGAGTTTGGAGTTGGGGCAGTCATACACGACATCTTTGCCGAAGACGGGCGTGGTAAGGACGGTGTAGATCTCCTCGGCGGAAACGTCGCGTAGTTTGCCGTTCAAGATGAAGTCGTTGCCTGTAGTGCCCACACAGACGGTGTGCTTCCGGCCGAGCAAGATGAAGGTGTAGATGTCGCCGTGCTGTAATATGGCCGTGGAGTCTCCAAGGTTAGTCCTGGGCGGGTAGTTACACTAGGCACCTATCTACCATCTGCTAGTGGCATGTAGCCTCGCTGGAAAACAGCTAGTCTGGCTGGAGCGCCGCTAGCCCTGGAGTTGCACTGGCAGCCTCGCACGGGGAGCAACAAATCAACAAATTGTCGCATACCTTCTTTCTGTTCTCGCTGAGGAAACGGGGAGGGTGGATTCCGTAGGTGATAGTGCTGCCGATCAGAGGGAACCAGTGGAAGACGACTGGAGGCTCGTTGGGGTTCCTGAAGAGCAGCTGGTTGAGCACATTGAAAAAGACGGAAGCGAACAGGACACCCCCGATCACGATGCTAACTTGCGACGCAGTTCCCAGTTGGGAAAACTGCTGGACCAGAGGCCCTGCGACATCCTGGACGATACCCATCACCAGAGAGCCAGTCGAGAGGACGGTTGGGCAAGTAGGAAGCAGAAAGATGGTATCGAGAGAGGGCTGGATTGTTGACTGAAGTAACGAAGACGTCCCCCCCGACTGTATTATTTATGTCGCCCCGATCTGTGAGGAAATCGCTTCCCCTTCCTGTCCCTATCGATCCCGTAACCCACCCCGGCAGATTAATCACTGGAAGTCGCAGCAGCTTTCCGCGAAGGCGGTCAGGAACAAATTTCATTCTTAGGGCAGCGGGACGAGGGTGCGACATGATTTGTTGACGTGTTCGTATTCGTTCCCAGAGTGCAGCCGATTGGCTCCGCGGCCCCCAGCCCAACACAGGAACAGAGAGTTCAGCAGTTATGAAGAGCCATCAAATGCATTGTTGTCGCTGGAGATCCAAAAGCTTTCCGCCAGAGTAGGGGTCTTTCTCGATCAGGACCCGGATAGCGCCGTGGATCTTGGAGGCACAAGACAGCAACCATAATCGGGGAATATCATGCCACCATTGTGCCATTGGCGAAAAAGAGTCCCGGCATAATCCGCACACCGACAAGTCCAGTGCCAGGGGGCGTCAAAGAGCAGGACCCCGATTACGAATTCCCTATGGTCCCTTCACCGGGTGATGCGAGCGATGCAACACCAGATCCGAATAAGAATTGAGCACCCAACCGCCCGGAAAGCTTATGTACAAAAGGTACATTTATCACAGTACATGAGAGGATGCTGCACCTGCCGCCGTGAGATCTCTCCTTCGCCAACAACCACCAGACCACTAGAACGACCTCCATGATGTCTTAGATAAAGTGAGTGAGCCTTTTGATCTTGGATACCTACCTGAGGGTCAAAGATTGGGACATCGAGTTAACCCAAGTACCAAAGGAAGTCGGTACTGGGCCGTCATTGTGATGATTGATATCTTCCTGCTCGAGCCAAGTGCAATGCAAAATAACAAGGCGAGATTTCGGAGGTGATTATAGAGCTGCCCGGGCTGCCCTACTGTGTATGTAAATAAGAGAAACCCACAAGCTATCCACGCCCGTGCACCGCTTACTGTTATAACGACAATCACACAGCGGCGAGGCTGCGATCCTAGGCCCTCCACGCCAGGCCCATATATCCGGCTGGTTGCTAACTCGCCGTTGTGGATGCCTCTTCCGATCCAGGCCGCCTTCTAGTGTGTAGTGGCACCGAGACCAGGAAACCATGACGGGGTATCTGATTCGATACAAGGGGCGGTGGCCATTGAACAGGCAGGAATCTACGGTTCCATTCGTTACAGCTCTCTCTCGCGGCTCGCGAGGGCTGTCGTGACAACCCATATCACCCCTTGCTAGTCCCTCTGCCGTGGCTACCACTGCGCATGATGTTTCTGCTAGACGACGCCAGTCCATGCTACGGCTATCTATCGCGTTCGCCAAACCCTGAGAGCTCGTCTCCGAGCGGCACTGGAGATGAGGAGACATGGGCCTCTATGCGAGACACGCAAAGCGTTCGTCTTTACTCCGAGAAATTGAATTGCAGGGTGCGAGGGAGAGGTTGGCCAAGTCGGCCCTACATTCGAACACCCGAGCTGGGCAGCCCGGAAACCAAATTCGGCTAACTAGCGCCTGTCAGGTGGTCGGCGCCGGCGTCTGTCAGATTTAGCCAACTATGTCCGGCTTTCGACGATTTCGGGGGTTGTGTGCTCGAGATTGGGGACTCTTGTCGGTCGCAGAAGAGAGAAAATGGCGTACCTTTTGCGAATTAACATGTGCTACAGGGTATGCGGCGTAGAAGGTGAAGACACGGACTATGACATGGAAAATCTGGAAGCACCTAGACGGTATGGACTTGGAGGACCACGTGCCTGGGCACATGATTTCCGGCGCACGTGGATTTCCACGAGGAATCTCGGCGGTTCTGGTCCCGATGAGACTGAGACTTCATTCGTCATGCAGCTCGTGCATCCCGTTTTTTATGACCCCTCTGCTACGATTTTGACGTATCGACGACGCATTGTCGGGCAACTTTCCGTCGGCAGTTGAAGGATACCTAAGGCACATATTACTGGCAAGCACCTTAGGTACCGACCTGGTACCTGTAATGCCTACTACATCATGTCCACTGTGGAAATAATCAACAACTTCGGGAGTAGGTTGGTTCTCCGAGCTGTTCTTGGCTCGTGAGACTCACCATCACCGCTCTTACTTGTGGAGAAGTCGATGTTGAGGATGAGACACTTTCGGTACAGCTCTTTTCTCTGTGTGGCAAGTGGGCGTCTTCTTTTTGGTAGAATAAGTTCCGATCTCCCGAGCTTGTTGATGGACACATGAAGCAACAAGAGCAAAAGGAAAGTAGGAGGGAAAAAAAAGGGGGGGGAGGGGAGTAGCCACCACAGCTGGTGGTGCGCTGCCGGTTTGGGTAATCTAGAAGGCCCGTCGATTTGATGTTACAGAATGGCAGCCAGTCGGAGAAGGCTGTGGTGGACCGTCTGTCGGCGCCAGTGGCTCCATAATTCCCTGGCGCCCAGCTTCCTCACTGGACAATTGTGGGAGCGCGACGGCGACTGCTGAAGCCACCTGTTTTTATTTCAACAACTACAGGTTCGCCAAGCTGCCATCTGCCAATCTCGACAGCTCGCTGGTAACTTCGGCTCACCGAGACACGAATCTCGTATTTTTCTCTCTCTTTTCTTTTTGATACCTCTTTTACTCCTCTTTTGCACCATCGACATAGTCTTTTCTCTACCCTCGAATACTCTTTTTCGAACTTCATCCACCGATGGGCGGCGTCATTCACTTCCATACCTGAGATGACTGCATCCTCGATTCTGAATACATCAGGACTGTGAACTCGACGACGTCGGATCTGGAGTGTTACCTCGTGGTGGAAAGCCAACGACATCCACCTGCCTGTACTTACATTGGGTACTGCGCATTTTTGTCGAGCTGCCACGCTGTGTTTGCAATTGCTCGCCCTTCGTCATCCTCCTCAACTATTTCCTGTCTCCTGCCTTCGGCCCTGTCCTATCCGCACATCAGAAATTCGACCGCTTTTGAACCACACTGGCTCCGGGCTCGTCCTCATTCACTACCACCTTACCTACATTTCTCCTCGACACCATCAGTGCTTTATCCAACTCGCCGCTTAATCAATTCGAACTCCATCGAGCTTCCGACACCGTCCAGACCTACCGTCTATCGCTATCTGAATCACCTATCGGAACGGCTCTGGACGCTCCCAACCGTCATGGGTGTCGCAATGTCAACCTTGGTGGGTTGGGCTGTCGTCATAGCCGTGGCTGGATTCTTCCTCCATAGGGGTCATGGCAAGAGTCGGCGTACGGTGGCCAAAAAGGGTGGGCAGAAACAGAAAGAAGACCAGCGCATCCAGCTCCAAGCCAGGCGAGAGTCGAAGGAGCGGGAAAAGGAGAGCAAGGTGCGTCGGCGACTTGTCGAAGGCCTAGAGAAGGACAGCCAGGCCACCAAGCCCAAGTCACAACAACATCAACCGCCGCAGACCTCATACAGCAAAGCTGCCGCCGGCTCTAGCTCAGGCGAGGACGACAACGACCGCGAGTTTGCCAAGCAGCTTTCCGACGCCAAGCAAGGCACCACTTTTAAGACCAAGACTAAAGATGATGTGCGGCACAAGTCGGTCAAGCAGTCCCGCGCTGAGGAGGCCCCTTACCACGCGTTCACCGACGACCACAAAGACTCGGCCCCATCTTCAACCACCGGTATCGACGCGGACGATGATCAGTCTTCAGTTGCGACCTCACCTCTCGTGGGCGCCGTGCACGCTGCCGGTGACGTGTCGGACATGCTGGAGAAGTCGGCGCCGGGCCCGTCAATCCTGCGCCTGACCGGCACCGAGGAGAAGAAACCCAAGGCGAAAGGTCCCAAGGCACCCGCCGAGCCCGCGGAAACGAAGAAGCAGCGCCAGCGGAGGAAGCAGGCGGAAGCCGCCAAAGCTGCCGGCCTAGAGGCCGAGGCGGACCGAAAGGTCAGGATGGAGGCCCAGCGCCGACTCGCACGTCAGTCCGAGGGTCGGGCGGCGAAGGACGGCTCCGGTTTTATGGCGGCGCAGGCCAAGGGAAACGTATGGACTGGGAACAATGGCCCGGTCAACGGCGGTTCTAACGGCACCAACGGATTCTTGCCGGTCCAACCGCTAGACACATCCGAGCTGACTGCCGGCGAGCCGGCGTCCGCATCGGCTCCCGCCCCTGTTCCCCATGGCGACAGCTGGATGTCCTCTCTCCCCTCGGAAGAGGAACAAATGGAGATGCTTCGGGGGGAGGAGGCGTGGAGCACAGTCAAGACAAGGGCGCGCAAGGCCAAGAAGAAGGACAGCCCAGCCGAGAGCAACGACGAGGCCGGGGCTCCCACCGCCACCCCGCAATATCAGGAGAAATCGGTCGATCTTGCTGGCATTGATGCCGCCCCCGCCGCGGCGCAGGACGGCAAGAGACCAGGGAAGGCCTTTACACATAAGTCTTCCTTCGCCGCCCTCAGTGCCGACGGCACCACAGACCAAGACGAAGAAGAGGAGTGGGATGTCTGAGCCATCCCTCCGTCCTGCACGACTTCAAGGCTGAGCCGACCTCCTAAGTTTCTCAAACCCCAAACCGAACCATACTCGACAGGCTTGCCTGGGCTGCTTGTTTTTGCACGTTGTTCGCGTTATCCCCTGCCTTCTAGGCGGGAATTGCTCCCGTGTATCTCCCTCGAATCTCATCGGATTGGCGCATGGACAGGACAAGAAAACTCGATGCCTTTGGGATTCTTATTATATGTACAGTATGACTACTTTACCCATCATTCATGGGCCAAGGATGGATGGCCTCTTGACCCCCTTCTGTTGAAAAAGGCGCTTTCTTTATAGAGACTGGCGATACGGGCTTTTGTGTCATCTCGGTACTTTTCCTTTCCTTTCTCGCCCGTCTTCAGTGTCAGTTTCTACTTACCTACTTACCTACCTCGCACTCCTTTCTCTTCCACTTGCAGAGTTGGTACCGGCGACTAGTGGGTATGAACTGCGAGTTCGGGCAGAGGCAAGAGTGCATAGGTAAGGACAACAAATTTGAAAAATAGAAACACGTACACAAAAAGGGGCCGAAAAAGAGACAAAAAATACAGTCAGCGTCCACCCAGCCGCCGACCTACCGGCCTATGTCACGCTCTTCCGTCTGGATTTTGGGCAGTTGGCTTTGCAACGGTCCACGTGTGTTTGCGTGGGCGTTTTCACAGATGGCGTGTGAAGTGTTGGGCTGCTGCGCATTCATCTCTCATGGCACCCCCTTTGTCGGCTGTAGCCCTTGCACCACCGTCATACCTGACATAACGAGTGCCACTGTGTCAACCTTTTGTGGATGGCAGCATGACAACCTCATCTTTGAGTAACAACGCGGGGAGGCGACGATATGCGTTGGGGGGGGAAGAGCAATGGATGGATCGTGTGTCCACCTGCCTCACATCTCGCAAGCATGTGGCCCAAGCCCAATATGTCGGTCGACTTCACCGCCCAGTAGAGAAAACACCACCGAGCCACGTTAGCAAGGAAACTCAGAGGCGGGATAAGATGGCTTTGTACTGGCGCCCGAGCCGAACAAGATCTTGAGTCTACAATATCCAAGCGGTGTGGCCGACAGAAGCAAGGTATACATAAGACTTACGGGCCACGTAGCTGATGGGACAGCAAGCAAGATGAACGGACCAGTTTAACTCAGGTTGGCACTCGACCTAGGGGACCGTCCGCCGGAGATGTCGAATTTCAACTGCTAGCGACTCTGTCCAAGCCGCTTAGGAAGGTGGGTGGTCACCCAGCCCACGTGGTTGATCCGGGGAGTCTAAGCGGTGCTACCTTTCAGGTTCCTAAGAAGGCCAGCAGAAAGATAGACGGAAGTACCGTTGGAACGAAGGACAAGTGTCTGCCCCCCCCCCCCCCCCCCCCCCCCCCCCCCCC